>CM057817.1:73200674-73380674 GCA_030067965.1 Latrodectus elegans | reverse complement strand
CATGAAGATCGTGAAACAAATGAATATTGAACATAGAAAGGCAACCATCAACCAGAATTCACTACAAAATTCTTTTGAATAAATATTCTAGTATAAAAGGTCATAAAAATAAAGTTCTTCTCTGGGAGAAATAAATTTGTTGAAGTGGGAATATTGAAGACCAAATGTGAATAAAAGGAATATATCTATATTTTTTTGCTCACCTTTCAGAATGTTTTTCTTTATTTCAAATTTATTTTCTTCAAAGTATGAAGTTAAATTAATAAAAAAGCAATTTTTAATAGAATTGCATAAATGTAATACATTTCATATATTTAACTGAGATAATTTTAAGGACTTGTAAAGCAAATATAACTTATAATTTATAAAAAATAATTTGCAAATTGGTTAATGTACAGTAACTAGAAAAATATAAGAACTGCGATATTTATTTATGTATTTGTGCACATAGGTTAAATTTGTGTTTTTTATCCGATTAATATTTAAACAACTCTAAAGCTGAAAAGAACTTTTTGCTTGAAATGATAAGTATTAATTAAAGAAATTATTAGTTTCTTAAACGTTTGATCAATCATAATTTATTTTTAATACCACATGCTCTATTTTCATCAAATTTAATCTCACCTTCTTAAATTATATTGTCATTGTTTAGCATATGACATTCCACGGCATTACCAAGATAAGAGTAATATTGTTTTGAAGCATTTTGAAAGAAATTACTGATTGTAATAATTAAAACATTTCAATTTCTCAGTACTAACTTTTGGAATATTCAGGTTTTCTTGAAGCATATTGAAGTCTAGAAAGCAATCAAATATCCTGTAATACATTAAAGTTATCATTATAATATTTATAGTATACATTAAAAAGAAATTTGTTAAGTAATTTTAAAATTTATAAAAGAAATTATATAAGTTTAAATTTATTGCATAACTAAAAGAAATATATACAGATATTGCATTCTAATTAACATTATATTCATAAAATCACAGTTTAATTTTTAAATTGCAGTGAATGTTGTGTGCAAATAGTAGCATTACTGAAAATAATTAATCAGATAAAATTGTAGGTATTTTATTATCGCAGAAGCTGCTTTCAAATATAAAATATACATAAAATATAAAATATACACACAAATATACATATGATAAATAAAAAAAATAATAATTCACAAATGTAGAGACCTAGAAAGTAACCAATCCCCACTGAAAAAAAGGAAAAATCATTTAAATAATTTTTTTAACTCATTTTCAAATTAATATTACAGTTATTAAGAGTTATTTTCTGATCAACAAAAAGCATTGTTTCTATAAAAATTTTCGTCATGTGTTAGAAAAATGTCAAACAATTTCTCATCAAATATAAGATATTTTTATTGGTTATTTGAAAAATTTATATGTAATCATGACTCCAATTGCAGTATAATACTAATTAGAAATCACTGTTAATTAGCACTTATTGATATAGTTATGACACCTTTTACTTAATAATAATTATTAAATACGTTTCATATTGTTATCCTATATATAAGCAAATATTTAGAAGTACTATTTAAGTACTACTATTTCAGGGTGTTATCTTCCTTTACGGATGTCTCAAACCTCTCAAAGATGTATCATTTTTTTACTGAATATACTTTCATTGCAAAGGATTTCAGGAATTGCGTGTTTCTTCAATCATATTTGCTATCACAGTTTATGAGTCCAGATTTTATTGTACAATTAGAAAATTAATAGACATATTGAAGCTGATATAACTTATTGGTAGGACTTATATACAGGCCACATTTTATTATACCATTAGAAAATTAATAGATATAATAAAGCTGATATAACTTATTGGTAGGACTTATATACAGGCCACATTTTGTTATACCATTAGAAAATTAATAGATATAATGAAGCTGATATAACTTATTGGTAGGACTTATATACAGGCCACATTTTGTTATACCATTAGAAAATTAATAGATATAATGAAGCTGATATAACTTTTTGGTAGGACTTATATACACTTTTTTCATAACACAAAAGGCATTTTTAAGAAAAACATGGTATGAGATGTATGTTTAAGGGACTTCTTGGTTTTTCACCTTTTTGCGACTTGCTTACAATATATTAATAATAAAAAATTCCCCATTAAGACCATACGTGAGGAATGTTTTAAAGTTTAACAGAGGTTATTTCGGCTTATGGCTTTTTTTAAGCAGCTTTAAAATGTATGTGATGAAACTGAATTTAATCGGAAACAACTTTTAAGCCGTTTTTTCACCTGAAACTGTCAATTATCAAACAGAAATAGTTTTTTTTTTAGAAAATGAGTTTGTGATTTTGAACTTATTTGTAACAAATAATTTTCCACAGCAGATATTGAAAACCCACACCATGTCTATACTGACTATTAGTAAATAAATTGTCTTTGAATGTGTTCAAGAAAATAATTGAAATTTTTCGTGTTATTAAGAAAGAAAATAATAAAACATCACACGGATTGTGCCATTATTTAAGTTTTGCTCTACATGTCAAATATAGTTAATCATATAGCTATTAAACTGAATTTAATAATTAAATTAAAATTTAGAGAATCATAAGTTTTCTCGAAAAATTCAATTTCATTGCACAAATTTAATAATAAATGATAAATAATCAACCTTTTCCTTTCTGTTGACTCATACTGTTGGAAGAAATATTTTTCTTATTGGCTAAAACTCACATGAATAATTTGAAATAGAGTCAGGGAAATGATTGGAAGTTGACTCATTTGTTTTTTACTATTTTAAAAAAAAACTTATAAGAATATTATTCTGTCTCTTATCAAACAAATCATAAATCGTTAAAATTGCTTTAAATTATTCATTATTACAATTCTAAATTTTTTAACACTAAGATATAGCAAATACTTCGGTTTTGAATAACATACAAATATGCGTTTGAAATTTAAAAATATGTTGAGAAAGTTAACTAATTTATTTCCATTTCCATTTATTATGAATTTATTTGTTAATATTAAATTACAAAAATTAAACGTAGAGATTAATAAAATGTGTTCTTAAAAAATAAAATGACTGTGTTGAAACACCATTTTAAACTAACATACAACATTATGAAATTAAAGGTACCAAACGTGTATATTCCTTTAAAGTTAAAACTAATATTATGATAATTTTACTTTTGTTTTATTTTAATTAAAATGACAAATTTCATTTACTTTATTTTGTAGGAAATCTCCTTGTCATGACAGTTGTCATCTTGCATAGAAGAATGAGGACAATTACCAACTTTTTTCTGACAAACTTGGCCGTTGCTGACTTATGCGTGGGATTGTTTTGTGTCTACCAGAACTTGTCCTTTTACTTGACTACCCACTGGGCTTTCGGTGAATTCCTGTGCAAAATGTATCACTTCATACACAGTCTCAGCTACACTGCGTCAATTGCAATTCTCACTGTAATATCTGTGGAACGTTACGTTGCTATAGTTCACCCGATGCTTAGCAAGCAGGTGAGTAGCATCATGCTTCAAGAAACTCTGATTACATAAATATATATATATTATTTTATTTTTTCTTTCAATGATATTAGGTGCATAAATATAAATGTACATTTTTATCGTAGCGCAAATGTAAATAATATACACATAGCTTAAGTAAACTAAACTGTGTGGTACGATAACCCATGTGGTCCAAGTCCTACAGTGCCAATCTCAGTTTTCCTGACCTAGAGGCCCTGAGATGGGAAGCATGTCTCGATTATTTGGTCATTTTAATGCGAAATCCCCAGTGTTTAGTTCCCCGGCATATTTTGTGCTCAGTTTATGTACCCACTGAAGAAATGAAAGACAGAGTCGACCTTGCCCAGTCCCAGGATCTCATCTCAGACCTTGGGGCAGTGAAACGCTTCCACTAAGCCTCGGGGCTTCACAAAGATTATATAATAACAATAATAATAAATCGTATTAGATGTACATCGTATGTAGATATTGGGTATAGTAAACTAAAAAATACAAATATTTTCTTCTGTAGATACAAATTTCTTTTTGATTTATAGTTTTTATTGCAATTGACTTATAATTGAATTACATACTTACAATAAATTATTAGTTGATTGAGAACATCCCTTGTGTACGTATATCCATGATATGAGTAAGAATAATTCTGAAATTCACTATGTTTATGGATATTTTTGGAAGTTTAGAAAGACAATACATTCAAAATTTTTCTTGTTAGCTGACATAGATATATATTTCTTTCACTAATTTAGCCTTTTTTTTTGAAACCAAAATTTTTATCTTTTTGGTTTTTCCATAGGAAAAGTTATCAATAAAGATAAGGTAACTGTATTTAAATTTTAAATCCTATGTTTTATGAGAATTCAAGAATAAAAGAACTTCAGCAGCAGAGTATATGAATGAAAAATTACTCTTCTTATATATTGTTGATTTTAGTAATGTATAAAGAATTTCTAAACAATATGAAAACTTATTTCCGAACAGATTTATACTAAGAAAATTTAATGAAAAACTGAAAAAATAATACGGAATAAAACCAAAAAAAAAAAGAAAAACCGATAAATGTGTACTTTTAATGATTGAGTGAATTAATTCATATTATACAAATTTTTATTGTTAAAGCTTACCGTTTCAATTTATTTTGGTTGTGCTATGTGGACAGTGCAACTTGATTCAAAAGTAAAAATGATGAAATGGTTAGGATTTAAATTATTGCCGAAAAACACACAATAAGCATGATAGGAACATATTTCCTTTATTAGATTAACTTACTTTTTTTGTGGTAAAAATAAGCTAACAGTAAACATTTTAAACACGGAAATACTAGATGAAAAATAAATGCGATATATTCATGTGAGAAATTTTATAAGTAAAAAATGAAAAAAAAAAATATGTACACATAATTTATGTACATTTCTAGTTCACTAAAAAATGCAAATTTTGAAGTATATTTATGTAACATAATATAGTATAAAATTACTAAGCTAAAACAGTTTTGTGTATAGTAAGAAATATAAAAATATACTGCTTTAAAACAAGTCATCTCTTGCATCACATTTTACTCAGCAATAAAATCTGGTTCCCTGTGCTCTCGGTCAAATGTTACATTGGACATATTTGCTATCACTGTGTTCTTAAAATGATACACGACCGTCTCTTGATGATCATAAAGAAGAAACCAAACAAATGTATTCTGTTTTGTTCTACTGTAAAACACGAGATTTATTACACTCCTTGCTAGAGGAAAACTGTTTGCTGCATTGATTTTTAAACCCCTAAATATTGTGGTTCGAGGTAAATGCATACTTGATACAAATATGTTATACATCTGAAAATGCAGAAATGCAATTAATAATTTACCTGTACAAAGTAAATAAATGCTAACCTGAGATCCATTCTACAACCTTTTGCCTATATATATATATATATATATATATATATATATATATATATATATATATATATAGATATATATATATATATATATATATATATATATATATATATATATATATATATATATATATATATATATATATATATATATATATATATATATATATATATATATATATATATACATATATATATATATACATATATATATATACATATATATATACATATATATATATACATATATATATATACATATATATATATACATATATACATATATATATATACATATATATATACATATATATATATACATATATATATATATATACATATATATATATATATATATATATATACATATATATATATATATATATATATGTATGTGTGTGTGTGTACATATTATTTGCATATTTATTTAAATACTTTGATATTCATATAAAATACTGACAACACTATAAATATATAGCCTTAATGTCTTTGCTGATTAAAAGTATATTTGTCTTATTACAAATATGGTTGAAGTAATCAAATTCCGACTTTAAAACTAATAAATAAATCAATTAAATTCCTTTTCTCTGCATTTTTCTTTTTAAAGTTTTAGAAACAATGCATTTAAATTTCAAAGGCTCATTTAATGTATAATTTTAAAACATAAATAGGAAATTTATTTAGTTATGAAAATCTGTCACTTTTCATAAAGAAAGAAAGCATTCCAGAGCAAGCAAACACAGTATTATGTGTGAGTAATGTATTAAATCATTTGAGAAACAATAAACTAACAAATTAATGAAAAAGATTCAACACTGTTATATAAATACATTAGAGCTTATAACTAACAATTTTGAATAATTATTAATTCAGTTAATGTTTACCAAAAAATAATAACGTTTTTTGAAAAATATCATATATCAGTAATACGTATTTCTGTAACAGGATGATGAATAAAAGTTGTTATATTTATTAATTTTACTTGTTAAATAAATTTGATAAGAATAATAAAAGTAAACAAGAAAAAGTAAATAATTATTTATAGTTATTAAAAGATTAGTAGATGCCATTATAATAATTTTTATTTTTCTCTATTTAGAAATGAATTATAATATTTGTTTTCTATACTCCTATGTAATATCTTTAAGACATTAAAATTTAAATCTGGAAATGAAGAGGAAAGTAATAGCAAAATATTTATTTCAAGAAAGGGAAAAAACGATTGTGAAAATTTTGCTAGTAGCTTATATTGATGAAAGAATCATATTTTAAAACAGCAAAGTCGTAGAAAAGGAATTTTCTAGTACCTCTTGGCAAATTAAATAATATACTTAGTTTTAGATAGATTATGTCTTGAAAATTGTACAGTGGGATTTCTTCAAAATTAAACAACATTATCTGTCCAAAATTGTGAAGCTAATTAAGAACATCAAAAATTTAAATACTTAAAAAATTTCAAACCTTAATAAAATGAAAAAAAAAATCTAATTTTACAGTATTTTGGAAATGAAATTAGACATACAAATCTGAGAATAAATTTGATTTTTCCTGTTTTTTTCTCATTTTTTAAGTTAATAGCTGATGTTAAATTTTATAGGAGACAAATTTTGCCAAACTCTTGTGATTTATGTAAATTATGACTTTACTTTTAATTTTTTTTTAAAAAATTTGATTATTTTGATAATGCATTTTTACATATTAAAACATCTTATGTTATATTATTAATCAATGTTATTTTATTTTAATAAGTGTTCTTCAAGAAAAGAAATTAAAAATCAGAGTTAAAAACTAAAATATCAATATTATTGATTACATGGAAATAAAATCATTCAATGAAAATGTTCTAATAAATTGAAAAAATTCAAAGAATTGGAAGCTTCAGTTATTTTGCGCTAAGTTAAAATTTTTTTATGATAAATTAATTGGGAGCTCAAATAATTTTATACAGATTAACATAAAACAAAGTATTTAATTAAAAGATTTTTCAAAATAAATTTCACAGATTATTAATTATTTTTAAATCTATGCTTTCTTTGCATTTAATTTTTTTCTCAATATTTTTCAATCAAATATGCACTTTATTAAAATACATTTTGTAAAATAAACCATTAATATATACAATAATATGTTTCAATTTGTTGATTGACCGGAGAATTCACATTTTCTTAGGATTTAAATATGCGGGAAAAAAAACATTTTATGCTATAGAAAGTAATTTCTGTAGATTTAGAGAACTCTTTTATAATTGAAATACTATAAATGTGTTAAGATGATCATAAGTAAACAAGTAAGAACAATATTTGTCACCCACAAAAATTATATGAGTTATAAATATTTTATTTTATTTCAGAATATTTCAGTTAATATTTAGTAAAAGCATTCATATACATAAAATATCATTTAAGATCTACCCATTATAAACATTAATTTAGAAATATGCTTATGCATTTGATTTTCTATGAAAATTGTAAAATGTTCAAATCCTTGAAAATAATAATGAAAATCAAGCAATTATTTTTACATTTATTTTTTAGGTAATGACTCTACGACGTCTGAAAATTGTTAGCGTAACTGTTTGGCTTGTCAGTGCTGCTTATTGCAGTCCTCGATTGATAATGTACGGTACTGCTGATGTTCCCTCGATTACAAGAGAGATGGAAACCATCTGCATTCTCAAAAGATCCTTTTATGATTCAAAAATATATGATCTTGTTAATTTCATAGTTTGTTTTGTTATCCCTCTTATTATAATTTCTGTTCTTTATTCCATTATTGGCTTACGCTTATGGAGAAGTAACCAGGTTTCGAAGCATTATGGTAATACAACATTTACCGCCACAATCGCTACCAGATCTCGGGCTAGCAGATCATCCAGTCAACCAGATGAACTTCACAGCATGTCCTCTAGAAATTCTTGTGAAATTCAAGAGACCAGCTTCTCTCGCACGTTCAATGGAAACAACTTGAGAGCTTCTGACATAATAGTTCATGATGGACAGTATGCCATGACAGTGAAAAGACAAAGATGCCCAAGCACTGAGTTACACCCAACTTCAACATGCCGTGGTGCCAAGAATCATGTTCTGCAATCTCGAAGGAAGGTCATTCGACTTTTAATATCTGTTGTCCTCACTTTTGCATTTTGTAACCTACCCTTTCATGCTCGAAAATTATGGCAAAATTGGTCACCTAATTACGACGGCACTAGCAATTCATCTGTAATTCTCACAATATCGACTACTTTGGTTCTGTACATGAATTCCGGCATTAACCCATTCTTGTATGCTATTCTCTCAGAAAATTTTCGGGCTTCAATGGTAGATGTGATTTTATGCAACATGAACCGCATGCATAGGACCAGAGCAGCTACTCGATCCTTGATTCGGAATGAAATGAATTCCGTAACGGTCCGCAGTATAAGTATTTCACAAGATGAAATGGACAGAATAAATACGCGTTAGTAATAATCGTAAAAAACACGTATCAAAAAAATTTATCAATTTATATAATTTATAAAAATAACTAAATTAATTTTAGTTATTTTTATAAATTATAAAAATTGATTAATTTTTTATCATATCATTAAAAATTATTGATTAAAATTAATTATTTAATAATATATTTCATATAGAAACTAATATCAATGCAATTGACATTTAAAACAAAATGGCAAAAAATTATAAATTTATAGAGTCTAAATATATCTCATTAAGATATTCATATTATTTCGATATACTAAATTAGTTTAAAAACAAAATAATAGAAACAAATTTTGGTGTTAAAGTATTTGCTTTGAAAAACATATAATAGTTTTAAGTATTTTATAATTTATAAAAATATATAACTTTTTCTAACACAGGTTATCCTAAATCAAATACTAGTTAAAACTATGTTAAATTTTGTGTAAAATTTTAACGTAAAAATTAGCAATCCATGCTTTGATCAATTTAAATAAATTTACAAAACGATAATTTCATGAATTATGAGAATAGTATTTATTATTACACTAGTGCAAATTAATTTGAGAGTATTCTTAATCATATTCTATATTACTGCTTTGGATGCAATGAACATTTTAATATCTGTCATCACATTAATATTTTGAATCCTGGATCATGGGTTCTTTATTAATATGGGTATACGCTTGAAATTCAGTTTAATATAAGCCTGATACACTAAAAGATACGTGATATTCCAGATTATATACTAGAGTAAAGTTTTATAATAAGAAAAAAGTTAAGAAAAATAATATCGAAATATTTAAAAAATATCAAAATTTTGAAAGTAATTATTTTAAATTTAATTATTTCACTTTAAAAAATATTCTCTTTCTTGTCATATTATATAAGACATGATCAAAACAGGCCAAGTTATAATATTAAAAAAATATTCTATTCAACATGCAACTTGAACTTGATTTTAAAATATTACTATGTAAAATCCATTTTAAATAGTAATTTAAATCTATTTACCTTGTGAAGTAACAAAATGCTTTCGACGTTTTCTTTCAATTTTGAAGTGTTTCTTAGAAATTATCAAGCAAACACTTCATCACCTTTCGAAAAGCATGTTTTTAATAAGGAGTTTTAGTATTACGGAGATTAAAATAAACTCCTCAGAACCAATTGAAAATGGAAAGGTAATTCGGAGATGCATTACAAAATATAATGCATGAGATTCTATGGTTGTTGGTATTCCACTGAGAAAATGTGAGTAAGAATTGGCGATTATTAAAATACGTCGAAATAGTTTTATGAGTAGTCATTATTTCACATTTTCTTCAGTCTACATACTATTCAACCAATTTTATTGGTTGAGAAAATTCTGAAGTTTTTGCAGAAGTAATCTTATCAGATGATAAAATCCACTGTCCACGGCAAAGCATGCTCTTTCTATTTAGGGACAACTTTGTTTTGGAGGTACTGCTTACAATTCTCAGCAGTGGAAGATATTCTATGGTATCCCACTGATAAAAATGTGAACAAGCATTGACGATTATTAAAATAATTTAAAATGGATCTGCGTGAAACCATAATCATTTGCTCACATTTTTTTCAGTATGTATTTTGTTTAACCTTTAATTTTGCGTGAATGTATTCTGCACTTTAGCAGTATGAAAAATGTCTAAGGGTGTAATCCATTGTCAACCACAAAATATATATTCTTCCCCTTAAGAGACAACTTTGTTTAGGAGACACTTCTTTCAATTGATGGAAGTGGATGAGATTCTAAGGGTGTTGCTATCTCGCATAGAAAAATGGAAACTAGAATTGGTGATTATAAAAATGATCTGAAATGATTTTAGATGAAAGAATTCATCACCTTTTCTTCAGTCCATATGCTGTTCAAACAGTAATTTTGTTTGAAAAATTTTGAACTTTATTATTCTTGTCTAGCGATGTAATCCCTTGGCCACCCCAAATTGTATGAATATGTGTCCTCTCTATTTAGATTCATCTTTATTCCTGTAGACACTGGTTCCACAATTCACAGTAGCATTTCCCCAAAAAGTAGTCCTTCATCAAGTTCAAACTAATTGCTATAAGCATACACATTAATCTTCCACATGTTTTCTGTCGTTCCGTATTTATATTATTGTAGGTAGCTGTAGTTATATTGATGTTGAAAATTGCCTAGCAATGCTCTATTACCATATTGTGTTAATGTTTCCCTAAAAACCACCAGTAAATTTGTTGAACTTGTTCAACCAGTAATAATGTTTGAACGACTTTTGAGTCTAATTAATCCTGTCGAAAGATGTAATTTATGGCCCGCTTCCAAAGTATATTATTTGTTCTTCAAATATAGAGATAACTTTATTCTATAGATAGTGTTCTCAATTCGCAATTGAAACCCCAAAATTAGTCGTTTTTTCACATTTAAACCAAATCGCTATTAACACAAATACACTAATCTCACATAAATATTTTTCACCTGTTCATATTTATTTCTCCTCTAGTAGCTGTAGTTGTACTGATGTTGACAATGATCCAGTGGTGTTCAATCGGTATACTGTGTTGCTGTTTCTCAAAAAACAATATTGCTTGTGTGAGTGTCTTTTTCATAAGTTTGGGTACGAGTACCCACGCTGATCCACTAATGATCACGCTATTTTCTTATGTTATATTATGCATGGACTTTTTTATTTATGTGATCTGTAAAATTAGTGTCCAATGTGTGTTTCTTGCATCTAAGTGTTTTAAAGTCATGCCGATGGAGTTGTAACAGATTAAAAGTTAAATTATTATCCATATGTGCTGAAATAAATTAATACGTAGATTGGGAATCCTTAGAAGTATTGGAGCATTTTCTGTATTTTAGCACCTAAAAAGTACTAAATATAATCTTATTTATGATATGGGTGTAAAACCTTGTATGTATTGAAATGTATTAAGATATAAAAAATAATTTTTAACATATTATTTATAAATGTCGTAAATTTAAACGAATTTATGACATTTTGCTGGAAAATTATATAATATAAAAATGCTTGTTTCAAATGCCAAATGATGATATTTGGATATTGAAATAGAATTGTTCAGATTGCTCCTTTTATCCTAAAAATTAGTTTTGTAATTTATTATTCTAGGCAAAAAATATTTTTTTTAATAATATCACTAAAATTAACATTTTACAATATTTCTTTTTTGCATTAAACCATACATGTGTACTATTAAGTCACAGATTAAAGGATACAATTTTGGGAGCAATGTTCAAAACATTTTTATTTAAACATGTAGTGTTCTAGATAAATATTGTGTAACATCTTCGTTAATTGTAGAAGTAATTTACAATGAATGACTGTGAAGTTGTATAATCTTATAACTATCACATCGTTTGGAAATAATATGGATGTATTTGATTTAACTGCGAAAAAATCACAACATTTTAATTTCTATATTGCTGGTTATATAAGTATAGATGTGCTTAGTATAAAATATAGTATAGAATTCTCTTTACTTAGTAGAATAGTTAATTTCAAAAATATGGATTAAAATATCATATTAATTATAAATATTATGTAACTGGCAATTTAAATAATATTAACTATTGTTTTGCAGTTGTAAATATATTTGTGAAAATTTTATAAATGTTTATAACATATTTGTCATCGTGTAAAATGTCCAATCACAAGATTATATCCAAACTTTATCATAGTTTTCAGGTAAAATTAAAATCTTGACAGGTTATCATATCCGGAAAAGCAAGTAAATATTTTGATTTTTACTGCTATATATACTCTAAATATTATGAAATGTCTTTCTTTAAAAACTCTCGTATAGATGTCATAAAAATTTATACTATTTTTTATCTCAAAGGTGCTATCCTTTAAACCAGCCTGTATCATTTATATCTAATGTTATTTTCAATATATAACGAGTTTTTATTTTAGAGATTAAACACTTTTATTGATAAATAAAGAAGACATTCCGTCCTATTCATGGAAATATTGGGTTGCTAAATGCTTAAGTTGAAAAAGTTGTAGTGTCTTTCTAGACAGAGATAATTTAACATAAATCAATGAAGTAATCATATTGCCAACAGAATAAGGGCACAATGATAATAATAATATGCAATGAAATAAAGAATAAGGACACAATTAATTCATATATAAAATATTTCCATATCATTTATAAAAAAAAAAAAAAATCAAAACCACATACTTATAACTGCTCGAAATTCTATTTGAATCTATCCCAGAATTTTATGCAGAACAATTACTCTGTTACTCAAAATATTAATCAAATTTTATCACATCCTGACTTGCAAATTAATCATTGAATTATTCCATGCAATATTACCCGATTTTTTGTATAGTACATTCATTTTCAAAAAAAAATATCATTGTAAATCCCATTATTTCTGCAATTGTTATAAGAAACAATAAAAGTAACACAAAACATGCACAATTACCCATCAAATAGGTATAAAAGATTTAGATCATGAGCTTACACACGTGGGTATAAGAAACAGAGCAGAAATGTTACAATTAGATTCATGCCGATAAGCACTGCGATCAGACTTATCTTTGATCAGATTGGTATGATGTTATAAAATTCACAGTAATCTTTGTAGATGCTACTCCGCTTTTTAGCGGAAGATCGTGAAGTTTAGAGTCTTGTGTCTTGTTTTAGCCGAATTAAACCTCCAGAGATATAATGTAAGTCATTTATAAAAAGTATTGCTTCCGTTACACGATTAATATAAGATCACATCATTATATGTGGATATGATGTATGAAACTTTTACTATTGATAACTATAATTTTGTGACTGGACTTTGCACCGTTTTAATATTTCACATTTTCCTTTCGTCTAGTGTTCATTAGTGTAGTTTTAGATTACCTCATACTTAATCACAGTTTTTTGAGGTGCTTATTAAAATAACGAACAGATTTCAGTAATGAGGAATTTTTAAAAATAACTTATTTAGCCATTAAGAATGTATTTTTCCTAAATAATATTTTATAATAAAAAAAACTTGGTGATTAATAAAACATATCAATTGATTTTTTTTAAGTTGATAAAGCCTAAATAAAGCCGGATCTTATTTGTATCACTTTCTTAGAAATATATATTATTTTTAATTTGAGTTAATCGTGCAATATTATGTTGAATACTTTTTACTTCTTATATTACAATATCTTTTATAAATTTCAAATAACTTATTAAAGAAATATTTATTGAAAATAAATAATTTTAAAGCGATTATAATGAAACATGTAATTTACGAAGATATATCAGACATCATTTTTCTGAAAACTCCTTTTACATTATTTACCAATAGATATTTGGATACCAATGATAAAAGAGATAAATCCAATTTATTCACATGTCCAAAAAGTAGTGATCCTCTAAGTCAGGCCAGTGCAACCTTAACCCCTTAATTTGGTAATCCAACTCATGGCACAAATGTTCCATAGGATTCAAATCTGGACACTAAACAGGCCAGTCCAATTATCCAACCTCACTATCAGCATACCAGTTCATGATGAACGTCACAACATGACAAGTGACGTTGTCATCTTGAATGTAACAATGATTGAATCCATGAAATTAGCATAGCTTAGGAAGCATACAAATGTCTAGAATAGTAGAGTCGTCGTTTTTTCTATTATGAATCCTGTGTCCTAGCCCATATCATTAAGCACATTCCCAAACCATAATTTCATCACCCCCAATCCTTAAAGTAGGCACAATGCATTCTGGAAAAAGACTTTCCTTAAACATTCTCCAAACCAAGAATCTGCCATCTACCTGGTAGAGTTTGAACCTGGATTCATTATTCTAGAGAATTTGGTTCCACTCATCTTAGATCCAATTTACCAAGTACCCACACCACTTCAATTGAACACCACAGTTGTAATATAAGGCTTAAATGCGTCATCATGACTATGGAAAGCGGGAAAATATACTTATTTGCTGATATTTATCTAAACAATGGCTCAGGATCCTTGTTGGAACTCTTTGAGAATATAGGCCATTGGCTTAGCATGGTAATCCCGAATTTCTTTATAGAGCTCACATCGGTTTTTGTCTCTCAGTTTCGTGGATCTGATGAGTCAAATCCCAATTTCAATTTCAGATAATTATTACTTATCTTACAATTCTTAATCTCAAAAACCACTGTAAGTTTTGCAATTTTTAACTCATTAAATATACTCCTTAAAAACTCCCCTTTCTATGATATGCCCCGATTACGGCTTTCTACAAATTAGATGTCACTGAATTTCATCTTTCATTCGTCTAATGACAATCCTATTTTCTAAACAGTATTTAAATAGAGAAGACGAACTGTAGATAAGGACAGCGGACATCCGCATTTGCTTCGGTGCTCAAATACTTGTTGGTATAATGTATTAGTTCTCCAATTATCTACATAGAGCAGTAAAACAAATATATATTTCATAAAGAAAGAAATTGAATTTCTTAAAATAGTATTAATCGATAATCAATATTTCAGTAGTTAAAAATTATCTTACATTTATGAACGAGATTTATATTTCAATAAAAACTGTACAACATTAAACAAATTGTTTTCATAAAATTATAACAAAAATATTAGAAACGAATATATTGCTTTTATATGCCTATAAAGAAGAACTAATAAATTATATGATGCCGATATAATTCTTCGTAAATTTTGACATTTTTGTGATTTAAAATTCCTGATAAAGAGTTCCATATTGTTTTTGTAAATCTTTTTCATCTTCAGTAAATAATAAGCAAAGGTGCTTTGCTAATTTTTTAAGTATGTAACACTATTTTAATGCGTCTAAATTCTGTGAACATAAGATACTAATCATTTTATACACGATTCATAAATTGTTATTTAAAAAAAAAACTTAATTTCAAACTTTTTTACTTTCGAAAAAGTTCACATTTTCATCCATCATATTTGTGATTGATGTTAACTAGATAATATAAGTGTATATACACTTTAGATGCACATTGTAAAATATTATGCACATATATCTGAATTTATACTTATGAAACATTTTTAAATTTTTTATGTAAGTTTTTAATGCTATATTTTTACAGAAAATCACACTCACAGGTGTTTTAAAATTATTAATTATTCCAATTTGTTTACCATTTTTCCATATTGCCCAACAATTAAATTGCAACATCATGAAAGAGGTTTGAAAATTAATAGAAAAACTTTTTGGGTTAATAAAATCAATAGAATAAGTAATTATATATATATATATATATATATATATATATATATATATATATATATATATATATATATATATATATATATTTATAGTGTCAAATAAAATGAAAAACTCATAAAAAATATTATACTGTGGATACGGTGATTTAAGAATATAAATTGTGGGTTGCCATGCAAGATGTATTTATTACATATAATTTAATTGAAATATTGTACGAGCATTTTTCCTTAAAATGTATTTTTCCTGTTTCACTGATTTAAAGATACTGCGCATTTTACGAAATACTACATATTTTGTGATCCCCAAAAAAGCGTGAGTATTTCCAAATGTCAACTATAAACTTTTCAATTTTAAGATTTTATAGTAAAAAGACCATAAAATTAATTGTCAGTTTAACAGGTATTCATATGAATTGTCATCCAATTCTTAAAAAAAACTTTGATGTTGCAATTTTTATGTTCTGCAATGTATATTTGAAAAACAATAACTTTTTTTTAAATCACGTGATTCAGAATAAATTTTAGTTACTAATTTAATATGTGTTATAAATTATTTAGGTATATGTAATTTTGATTTTGCATTATTAAAATCAACAAAGTATAACTCGTTTTTAAAGTTTTGTTTTTGATTTTCATGAATATACAAGGTAAACAAGAAGGTTTTTGTCGTTTTTAATGACCCAAAAGAACAAAACCTGCAGAAATTATAGCCTACTGTTAGTCTTTGAAGAAATCACCATCTGCATCCACCACATACTACCAACTTGTCTCCATTGTGCAATCAATACTTACCAAGTCCACTTTAACAGTAAAGGATTTTTCCCGAAGATGATTTTCCAGAGAATGGAAGAAAAGGCAATCTGATTGTGGAAGGTCAGGTGAATAAGAAAAAAAAAAGGGGGATTGCACAGTCTCCAAACCAAGTCTCTGTATGTTATTCCTGAAAGCCTGCGTGACATGTGGCCTCATGTTATCGGTAAAGAGCAGTACTTCCTTGCGATAAACCAGTTCTGGTTCCTTCTGTTACAATGCCAGTTGCTCACGTTCTAAATTGTTGCTAGGACAGATCCGCAGTGACCGTTTATCCCATTGTTAGCAGTACATTGTGAAACAATTAAAGACTAATCCACCAGACAACAGTTTCATCACAGAAGGACAAATCTCATGATATGAATTTGTGAAACCAATGCCATGATTTACGTTCATTAACATATCTATCTCCAAACGCATTAGATAATTGGCGACTTGATGAAATAGCTGAGAAATCCACTTTGAAGTCATAAATAAACGAACTCCATCGTGATGTTAATTTTTCTTCACTACGGTAAGAGTTACAATTGATGAATGTATGCAGTGGATCTCATATTATAACAATTGAAGCTCTCTCTCTCTCGACTGACCGATATCTCAACCACGTTATACATTATTTTTCATACTTATTCTCACTTCATTCAATGGTAACGGGAAAATGGCAAGAATTTTCTTGTTTATCTTATATTTTTACTTTTATGATTGTTGAAATATTTTACTATGATTATTTTATGAGAAAAACTCTCTTTATATTTTATGAGTTCATGTGTAACATTAAACAGAAATTTTAAATTTTTGTATTAATGGAATTTAATTGTAAAAAAAATATTTGAAGGATTTCAACTACATTCCTGAATGTAGTTTATTTATTCATTATCTAGTTTTTGATTTTTCCACTTTAAAAATGCTAAGACTTTATTGATTTTATACTTTTGTAAGCTTATTTACATGACGTGCGAATATTTATTTACATTATATGCGAAGTAAAAAATGTATTCTTTAGTGTATTATTTATTTTTTTATTGTGACATAAAAATGTACTACCGTTCTATTGTATTGAATATTGTAATCAGAAAAATGACTTTGTGTAATCGATAAATGTTAAAATATGTGTTAAATATTCAATAAATGTTCTTCGGTGTATTTGTGGTTCAGTGATATCATTTAAAACAATTGTAACATGTAATTTAATTTAATTTTTCTATATCATTTACCACTGCATAAATTTTCAATGTCATTATTATCCACGTCTGTAAGTACAAAAAGAAGACTGTGCACATTATTGCCTGTAAAAGTAGCGAATCTTTGAGGGAATTATGCTGTGCAAATGAAACACGTGTAGGAAAATGTACAAATATAGTTAAAATGTAAAATTGTAAATGGAACATATGATAGGTACTTAATAAATATTATATACGTTTGAATATGAATCATTTGAAGGTAATCAAAATGGTATTTGGAAAATCGTGGAAAATCGTGTATGTTCGCTCCACTTATGTACACGATTCACGTGATATCAATAAAGGAGAGTGTTATACGAATAATTATTAATTAAAAATGCTCTATAATCATCATATATAATATTTATAATTGTAAAAATTGACACTGAATCCTGTGTGTGTGTGAGAGAGAGAGATATCATTAGGAATCAGACAACTTAAATTTGGCAAAATATGACGAGTCTATGTATGATACGGTTAACATTTAATTAGTATAGTTGTTAAATAAGTCCACTGTTTGCGGTAATGTCTCGAATGGCTAAAGGGCAGGCCTACAGTTATGTTAATACTTTCACATTCAGCTGAGATGAATTTGTAACATACTACTTCTTTGGTTTTCTCTTCAACAATACGTGAGTTTAATTCACACTTTTTTCTTGAATTGTTGTAATGCTTTAGAATCCACTTTAAATTGTATACATGAGTTTCGTTAGTCTTCTTTTATAGAAAAATTGACATAATGAAACAATTCACATTTTGCTCGTATCTGTTGTTACACCATATTTATACAAGTAATTCTGTAAAAAGGTTTTTTTCTAATTCTGAGACATGAAAGCTTTAAATATACTGACCTATAGCAGTTAATAAAAAATATTTGTGTGTCGATACCAAAATGTTGCATTTCTTTCTAGAGAGTTGTCACATGCAGTATTATAAACAAGAATAAATTCTAATCAGATTATAGAGAAGTTCTTTTTACAAAGGATTTAATACTCGTCATATACTAGATAAACATAAGGCATAATAACTCTCAAAACATAATTAGATGACATAAGCTGTAATTCACATCGCCATGTTGGAAGGATATTTGAAAGAAATTGCGATATTATAAATATTGTTGAGCTCAATTTAACTTATTCTTGGTTTTATATTTTGGAAAATTAATACAAGTTTATATTCTCTTCAGTGCTTACGAGACTTTTTCTCTCAAAAGTGTATGTTTAAAGCCGTTTTTTGATGTCTTAACCATTCCTTGAGTGTCTCGTCCAAGAAACATGTCTGGTGTTGAATTAGTAAATTATCAATTCATAAATTATTAGCCGTCATGTTCATATTATCCAGTATTCAGTCGAATTAAATTTTAACATCAAATAAAAGATTTTTCATAATTTTTTCTTAGAGTAACATTTTGAAAATAAACATGTGCGCATTATATTGCATTCTTATCGATGATAGTTTTTAGTATTATTTTGTTACGTTGTTATAAACTTGTGGTGATATATATTAAAATATAAATAAAACATTTAATGCATTCAAATTATTTCTGGTATTTTTTAAGACACGGCGATTTTCAAATATAGCCACTAAATGGTAATTATTCAAGTAGTTGTATTCAGATATTTATAATATTCTTCATAATAAAGATTACAAATTTTGATATAGCATGCTGTATATAACAATCAGTATCATCTAATTTGCCCTGATGTAATTTTAGGAAGACTACAAGAGCTGTCCATGAGGGGTGTTAATGAATTGTAGACTTTGATTCTATATCATGTGAATTTACCTAATATCTGCTAATGCTAAACAGATATACTACAAATCAAATATACTGCTGACCATACAATGGGATGATTATTGTAAAAAATTAGCAAAACATTTTCTTTTTTGAAACAGACAGATAAATTTCTCTCATTCAGATGACCCAGTCCAGATAAAATTGCAATTATTCTCATTTGTAAGAGAAATATTGTCAACTAAGCTGAATAGTTTCAATGTTTTATCAAATGTTTCAGTGCTTTATTTATACGATTAGTAAAACAGAATACTCAAGCAATAAATCTCGAACCTCCGAGGAACGAAGATATGATGAAATTCAATATTAGAATTTTGCCTGCACATGCACTGTCTTAAAAACTTATTTATGATTTTGGCTATAGTTATAAAATATTTACAAATTATAAAGAGATCTAAATCTGTCTTTTTTATTTCCCAGACTGAAAGCCTTGTAAATTCTAAAAAAAATTATTGTGACATATTTTTGTTCTTGATTCCAAACAAGACAAAGTATAAAGAAATAACTCATATTCTCTTCATTGAACACAAGTATTCTCAAATATTTTTTTCCATGACAATTTTTCGTGAAAATCAAAGATATTAAGCATTAGAGATTAATCAAAAAGAGGGGCAATCTTTTTAACTTATATATAATTCCGTTTATGACTGTGATATCAATACTTAGTTCCATTTAGGACGTTAGAGCTACAAGTTTTACCACTGATAGATCAGAAGTAATCAAAATAAAGAATGTGGTTTTACAACTTGTATTCAATAATAAGTAAAATTTTTACTTAATTTAAAACTTCGCTTAAAATTTCAAACTAATAATAGTATTCACTTTCTTTTAATTTTCATTACTAACACTAACCTAGCCGACCACCCTGTCTAGTGGTCAGCGTTCCTGACTACGGATAGGAAGGTCCTGAGTTTGAATCCCGGTTAAGGCTTGGATGTACTTTCTCTCTATATATCCTGTCTTTATCTTTTCCTTGTGTGTGAATGAGGTGTGAATGGTTGCCTACACTATAAACGGGTCCCTATGGCATGTGTGTATTGAAGCAGTCGGACTCCACACCAAATATGGTTCAGTATAGAAAAGCGAATCAGCGCACCCCATATTGTCAGCCTAAGCTAGCACAAGAAAAAAAAAACACTAACCAGGAAGAACTGAATTTCTATTCTCCTATGGCTAGAGATTTCTGATATTTAAGTCAACAATATTTTTGTTTTGAATTCGCACTTCATAAAATATAAATTCATAATGTGTTTCAGAATCAACTTTAAGACCACTATAGAAGAAGTTATTGCTTTTATACATAAAATAAACGTATAGGGGGGCAACCAAATTTAATGAAAAAATGTCAATACATAAAATAGCGTTTGATAATTTAAAGGTTTGATCTAGTTCAAAGTTCAGTTTTAGTGATTGAATTTCAAAATTCAGCTTGATCAAGTTTAATTTTGGGGGAATGTCAATAGTTAAGATAGCATTTATTATGGCTATTAAGAATATCTATATGAGCATAACTAATTTCATTTCACCAATATTTCAATACAAAGTTCTTTTTCACAACATTAAATAACATATTACCTGCATATAAGGAGAAATTAATGTGGTCTAAATATCTAGTCTTCTAAGAAAGTTAGTATTTCACTTGTGTAAAGTTGGTTTCACAAATTTCTAAACTTTGTGAAACCAACTTTACACATATATTAAATAAAATAAATGAAAACAAATTAAGGATGAAGAAAGAATATATAATTCATGATCTAGTGGGTTATATTTACTAACTCGCGTTTTACAGAAACTGATGTAATTTCTCGTTAACCTTACGATAAGAAAGAAAGTTATTAGTTTTCTTATAACTATATCTGGTAGTATGGCACGATTAAGAAAATCAGTTTTATTTTATGCGATTCCTTGATTTGTTACCTAGGGAAAACAGAAAAAATTGTCGATTCTTACTGGTACTTGCATATTTCTTCGAACTTTATTAGCTTTGAGAACTCAAGCAATTTATTTTCATTTATTTAAGTTTGTTGGAATTCGGGAATTCCAATAAGATTCATTTATTAGTTTATTTGTTTCAAGCTCAAGTAGTTCCATAGTATTTATTTCCTCAAGTACATACAAGGTGTTACATTCAATATGACAGACTTACAAGACGATATACTATTTATTGAAATGTGAATATATCGCATACCAAAACATGCATCGAAATCTATATTAGACTATAATGATATGCACCTCTAGTTATACTCGTACAACTAGCTTCAGAAGCTACCGAGCTGGCAGCCGAATGGTTAGCGCTCTTGTCTTTGGTTCAACAAATCGTGGGTTCGAATCCCACCTTGGGCATGGATGTTTGTAGTGGTTCGGAATCCACTTTAAACCGTAGGTCCCAATCTAATTAGCCCTCGTGTGCAAAAAATTACCGTTGAGCGATAGACAAACCAACCTAGCTTCAGAAGCTGGAATTTTTAAATTTCACAGTGTTTTTGTGTCCTACAGCAGGATATGCTTCCATTCCTAAGATGCCTTCCCAGTTAAAATATGAACTATTAAACGCTATTTCCAACAAGAATGGGATTGAAGAAGTCAGACATAACAGAAAAGGAAAACTAATTATCACTACAAATGATTATAAAACTGCAGAAATTTGTAAAATCGAAACAGTATTAAATATCCCTGTGACTCCCCAAATAAAAATTGAACAATACACTACGAAGTTTATTATCCCATTCATATCAGTGGTAGAAAGTGTAGAAAATCTAGCATTAGAAATTGAAAGTAACGGCCTTATTGTACCTCAAATACGACGTTGCAACAAAAAGGAATCTTAGAACTTTCAGGAACTATCTTGGTAAGAGTCTACGGACATAAAATACCGTCTCAAATTAAAGTTTTTTTATCGATTGTAAATGTTAAGATTTTTGTGGATAAAGCTCGTCAATGTGGAGTTTGTTTTAAATTTACACATGCAACAAAAATTGTAAAGTACAATGAGATTTATGCAGACTCTGTGGCTATCATCACAATAGTGATCTTTGTTCAACTAAAATCCCATATTGTGTAAACTGCAAAGGATCTCACGCTTCAGATGATCCTTCATGTTTATCTAGTGAAGAAGAAACTCGTTTTTTAAAATTTAAGGCAATAAATCCATCTTTTATTGAAGCAAGAAAACAATTTAAAAGCTCTAAAACCAATTTTGCTACAATCATAAAGTCTAATCAACCATCCGAAATTACTCATGCTAAAATAAATGATATCGCACCATAATACTTGCGAAATTTGAATAGTCGGTACACAAAAAAATCTTAGCTATTCAAACACTAGAAGCCATTCTTAATAGTATTTTCCAAAACTTTAATGAAATTATAAGCAAAATTTTTGAAACTAGAAGTCTCTCGTCATCCCCTGCTTGAAGGAAAACTCGGAAAAGTAGTTGAATCCAAAAACAATCATCAAACCCTAGTAATAGTGGCATTCATTTCAATCCAATTTTACTTGTGAACGGTTTATTTAATTTTGATAATTCTTCTGAAGAACAGTCAGAAATAATTGGAAATGCAAAATTTAGAAAGGGAAGCAAAAAAATTTCTTAACAGATTGGACGCAACTTCTACCCTGGTTGCATCAGTCCTTAGAAGTAAAATTGTAATCATAACAATTGTAACTTTTTCATGTTCTCATTAATTTCGTGGAATGCTCGAAGTGTTTTGAATAAGCGCCCGTACATGAAACTTCATGATTTTAACTCTGCAGACGTTATTGAAATACAAGAAAATTGGTTAAAAAAAGCAGACAAGATATCTTTATTTAAAAAAAAATAATCTTTCGTCAGGATAAAAAAGATAGCCGAGGTGGCGGCCTTCTCCTAGCAGTAAATAAAAAGTTCGAACAAGGCAATTTTCTCCTATCCGTCTCTCAAATGATGGCGGAGAACTCTTAGCAGTCAAGATCACATTGGCAACGACAACAATAACTATTATTAATGCATATATTCCTCCTGGCAAATTTTCTTCAGAGTTGGTTCAAAGCATAATTTAAGGAATTCAGCCTTCTTATATCATCATAGGAGATTTCAATATTGGACATGCATCATTAGGAGGCTGTTCCACTTCATCAAGGGCAAATGAATTTCTTGAATGGATTCAAGAAGAGAATTACTGCCTCCTGAACTCTGAAATTCCAACACATTACAGTCCACATCATAAACCACCACTCATTGATTTCTCCTTTGCATCGCCAGACATTTATCACCTAAGTCATATTGAAGTTCACCCATATTGTTTTGGAAGTGATCATTTAAACTAAAACTAGCATAGCATTTGATCTAAAACTAGCATAGCTATTGGAGATATTGATCTCCATATACCGAACAGATAACGTATCCTGTGGTCAGAATTCTTTGCTTCAATCAATATTGATCATGAAATTTCTAATCTTGACTCTATTGAACAATTTAATCATAAATAAACTTATTAAGTTTCGAAGATGGCAGAAAATGCCATGTAAGCCTTATCCCCCATGGTGGTTATCCCTTCTAGATGTGGTTATCTCCTGGGCCAAAAAAGGCGTCTTTGGCATAAAGCTAAATACACATGTGATAAGTACGTTTGGAAGAAGCAGAATGCAAGAAGCTTTGGCAAAGTGCAAAAACTCTTCTGTTGGTCCAGATAAGATATCTGCAAAAATATTAAAAGGCATCACTACTACCAATTTAGACTACCTCCTCTCCCTGATGAATAAATTATGGCTTACAGGTACTGTACCAGAAATAATGAAATCTTCCATTGTTATTCCAATTTTAAAACCTGGAAAGATGGCCAATCTTGTGGCATCGTACCGTCCTATATCTCTGAGTAGTGTCATGTGTAAATTAATGGAAAGAATGATTTTGAAGAGATTTATTGACCATACATCAACCCTGTCTTTCTTTCATCCTAATGACCATGGATTTCTGCCACATCGAGGTTGTGACAGTATTTTATCCATCATTCATCATCACATAATTTCTGCCAGATCCTCTAGAAAATTTGTTGTTTTGGTTGCAGTGGATATTTCTCAGGCATATGATTCAGTCTGGCCAGAAGGCCTAGTATATAAATAACTTCAAGCAAACATCAAAGGAAACGCTGCTTTGTGGATTCAACAGTTCATTACAACTCACCATTTTCAAGTAAAGTGGAGAAAAAAGCTATCTTCATCAACCACCTCATATAGGAGAGTTCCATAAGGGAACGTGTCATCACCTTTCCTGTTCTCAGTGTTTATGTCAGACCTCTACGTTATCCTTTCCCCTGATATCAAATGGTTCATTTACGCTGATGTTATATTTATACTATATGAATCTGTTAACTTGGGAAAACTTCAACTAAAACTAACATCTGCACTTGGAATATTACAAAATTAGAGTCAAGAATGGAACTTATTGATAGACCCACAAAAATATTTTATGGTTAACTTTCTTCAAAACGAGAATAACCAAATTTCAACTTGTTCATCAACAATAATCCTATTTACTGCAGTAAAAATATTTGAATTTTGGGATTACATTTTTCACACAATTTATTTTTTCGTCATCATTTTCAGGAAAAGAGAAAAGCTATATCAAAAAAGTTAAATGATTTAAAAGGTGTAGCAGATAATAGATGGAGTGCTCGTACCTCTCATCTTCTTCAAATCGTAAAATCCGTTATTGTCTCCAGTCTGGATTAGGGCTGTCATATATTTACTTCAGCATGCACAACAAACTGCAAAATCCTTGAAACTGTATACCACACTGCCCTAAGAATTGCCCCAGATCTTCCTAAGTGGACCACCATACCGATAGTTCTACAAGAAGCAGAAGAAACTTCTCTTCACTCTAGGCATAAAATGCTATCCTTAAACTTGCACTCGGAATTTTAGCAAGTTATCATTATACCCCCGTGCTTCAACTTGGGAAAAGCTAACTTAGAATCGAGTTAATCGTAATCATCCTCTGACCATTAAAGCTAAATTGTGGCTCGACCAACAAGGAATAAATACCTCGTGCATATTAAAAGTCCCAACAGACAGGCCAGAAATGTCAAAAAAATCTCCATTTGTTCCTCGAGTCTCCCTTTTCAAACTAAATCATTTACAAAAGAGATAATTTGTAAGCACCAGGTTTGTGATTCATCATGACAGACAGATACGCTGATTTTTTTAGATGCTTCCAAGCAGGGATCAAATGTGGGCACTGAAGTAATCAATTTTACAACTAGTTTATCAATAATAGGGAAAGTTAGTTCCATGAATTCCATCTTCTTGGCAGAGGCCATGACACTGCTTATTGCAGTCTCTAAAATTTGCAATGAACCCAAAAATTATGTCCTTTTCACAGATTCTCTTTCTTGCATATCTGCTCTTTCAGATTGTTCCAAGACATCACCAACTATTATTCAACTGCTTCGATTACAAATGATTCAATCTACTCAGAAGTGCTCCTCAATACAGTTAGTTTGAGTTCCCGGACATTAAGGGATTGCAGGTAATGAAATCGCAGACTCATTGGCGAAAGCAGCAACAGTGAGTCAATATGCTATTCAATCTAGTTCTCCTAAAGATCTGAAACAATATATCAAGAAATATTACTTTAAAGAGAGTCTCAATTAATGGAAAAATAGGAAATATGCTGAAGCATTCACTCATCTCACATCTATTCGCAAAAATCATAGGTTGTTAACGAAATCGCGACTAGAAGACGTATGGCTGGCCAGAGCAAGAACACGATCTTTTCCTACCCATTCGATTCTGCTTAGGTTTAATCTCTGGCATACAGACAGCTGTCGTTGCGGAGAACCTGATCATCATATTCTCCTAGATTGTCCTTTATACGAACATCTGAGAAATCAACTACGAAAAAAATTAGGAATAGGAGCATTATCATTCTCTTGGATATTTAAAATATCTACAAATTCTGAAATTAAAATTCTTGCATGCTGTGAATTTCTACGCCTGTCTAACAGATTCTAATCTTAATGAAAAAAAGGTTACAACTCAAAATCCTAGAACTATTTTCGAACACAAATTTATGAATCCGAATTTTTTCTTCTCATATCAAGACGTTTCTGCTATTGATCACCGACTTCAATTGACTACATAAATCCTCCCCAAATACTTTCTGCAATTAGAGTTACAAGCATCTTAGCATAAAGCTCCAAAAGAGTCCGACATAACCTACCTACTTTAATTTATGCGTATGTTTTAAATGACTGTTATAAAGTAGAATATGATAATTCATGAAAGTTATTTATTTGATGGATTTCAGAAATTTAAGAAATACTTTTGGTTAAAATTAGATCATTTACATACTGGTAATTCAGCTAGAACAATTTCTTGTACTTCATACATTGTGACAAAAAAATTTCCACTCCACGGTCAGTCAAATGCACTTTATTTTTTTCTCCATTTAAATAAATGAACAAAATCACATCCATCACATGTAATTCTATGCTACTTGAAATTTCTAATGATTATAAATATATATTTTAAAATATATATTCTAGCATACAACTTTTATTAAGTTCAAGAAGCAAATATTCCATTTAATTCCTAGAAATATTGCTTAGAGAGCTTCCGTCATAAAAATACAAAAATTCTCCTATAAAATTACAAAAGTTAATATGAATTGAAATATCTTGCTATTTGAAATACCGTAATAGGCGAAAAAATAATTAATAAAAACATTTTATATAAAACTATAATTTTTTTTTTTAAATATTTAACGTTACTTGAATTTAGGACAGCAAAAGTAAAATTAAAACTTCTATAATATGATATTTCCCTATAAAATCTTAATAAAGCATTCAAAACTAATGTAAATAAATTTTTCATGAACAAAAAAGAAAAAAAAAACTGACACATATTTGATAAAATATACTGTATTGAATTTATAAAAATGTTCATACTTTTAGTACAAAGTTAACATCATAGAAAATTTATTGTGTTTAAGTTTTGAATAAATCTGTTGTAGAGTTAGTAATGAATCACATAAAACTTATCGATTTCTTGTGATGCCAAGGTTCTCTTACATAAGACATGTCCATTAATCATCATGACACCTTACGATGCAGTTTGACCCTCGTTCTCACCATAAAAGGTAGTATGATGATTTTATCAGTTTTTTCTTTTCTCTGTAGCTTATATGAAGCCTTATCTTTAAGCTCCATTCATTATTTGATTTTCCAGAAATTATTTAACGTTTATTCACACATTTTTAGTAAAATACGTGTTTTAAAGATATTAATATTTTAAAGCTTTTACTATATCATTTAATCCAACTACATATACTTCAAATAATTGATTCATAGTTGTGTTAATTAAACACACACACACACACAAACACACACACACACATATATATATATATATATGTATATATATACATATATATTGATGTTTTTAAATAATCAATTATCACTTTCAAACGTTTACATTATAAAGAAGCAAGTTATATATGAAAATTACAAGAATGTATGTTTTCCTATTTTCAGAAATGGAATAAAAAAGAAATTACTGTGCTTATTTTGTTTTCATTTATATAAGAGGAAAAATTGGAAAAATATATAAGTTTATGAATCAGTCCCGTATTTAATCAGACTGAGAAAGTAAACTGAATACATGATGTACCAAAATTTAATGATAATAATCATATAAATTTAAATACAAAAATTTACATAAACCTCATTTAAATCTGGACCGACATATTAAATATACCTGGACTTAGTTCGAAAATAATTTCTCAAAAATGTATGTGATTACTATGCACATCATTATTTTTACATCTATTTCAACTTGAACTAGCATAATTTCAAAAATATAAAAAAGTATTTCCAGTTGAAGAACAAAAATTTTATTTTAATCATTAGAAATCTATAATGAGTTTTTATCCTATTTTGAAGAATGTTTTCTCATAGAAACATTATTTAAATTTTTAGTAAAATGTGTGATAGTTTGATACATTTTTTTTAAAACCAATTAATAATATGTTAACATTACATGATTCAATTTCATAATTTAAATGAGAATACAAACGCTTATTTGTACTTGTTTTTCTAAGAAAAGAATTATAATGAAAACTTTCATTTTCAGTTTCATTGAATTATCTGGAGTAAAGGAATAATAACTAATTTTCTTAGGATAAATTTTTGTTGTACACGTTATTGATTTGTAATAATTAATTACTTTTTGTGCTTGACTGTCAAAAGTGAAGTTCAAAAAAACAATATCTTTTTTTATCTTATTCTTTTATTTTAGTTATTGAAGACTAACTTCAACTCTTTATTTTCTTATCATTAATATGTGCTATGAAAGAAATATTTTTGTCTTGGTCTACCAAAAAAATTGCTTTTTATGTGAAATGCCAACCATGATAATTGTGGATATTAAATGGGTTTTATGCGAAATGGGTTGTTATATATTTTTTGATTTGTTATATCTCTATCATTTGTATGTTCTTAAAGAATGCGCTATTGTCTGCACTAACAAGAAAAATACTACACTTGTATTTACTTCTTAGAATTGCGATAGATAAACAGATAAGATGAATGTTAGATTACCAGTGATTAATGAAATAATGGAATTTTAAAAATGAAATAATTGAATAAAATGTTTTTGAAAATCATTTTTCTCGGTTATCTAAATAAATGATAATTTTAAAAGATTAAATATGAACTTACATTTTTATCGTAGCCATAATAATTAGTAGATGTTATATGAATATGAAATTGAAAAAAATTTGTAAGTATAACAAAATTGTTAAAAAAAAGATAAAAACAATGGTTTGTTCATTTACGTAAAATGAATAGAGACCTTACGCTGTTGTAAAACATTTTTAATGGATTTAGTTTTAAAATCAAGTCATCCAATTAGGATACTGAGACAGAGAATCATTGAAATACCTTGTTTTTTCCTACATACATTGAGTAACTTTGTAGCTCAAGACTATCGTAAATTTATTCCCGGGTGATCACAACTTGTTTCAGAATGTCTTAAGAAGTACGTTCATTGGTTAAAGGATTTTCAAGAGACTTAGTTGGGAAACTCTGAAATCATTTAAGCTGATAAAAAAGCTATTTAGAAAATCAGTATATATTGTTTTTTACGTTGTACAAGTGTTGTAAAAACAGAAGCAATTTTCATTTGAAAGTGAATATTCACCCGATATGCAAATACTGGATATGATAATACCAGATAAAATAATAAGATAAATCACATTCTGCAATGCAGAATACCATATAAGATCATTATAAGTTTACATTTATACCTTTGTAAAATGCCTTCAACATATATTGTAATTTTATTTTCTCATTATCTTTTCTGTTGGCAGTGGTAAAGATGTGTGCTTAGAATGTCATATATCATTTAACTTAAAAGTTATCATAAGTTCAAGTCCAATTGGAAAAACATTGGTATTGATATGTGATGGCATTTTCAATTTTAAATTAACCCTCTGTGATTCTCTTAATAACCTAAAATATATATATGATTCTTTATGAAACATATTAAAAATAGATTTCTGCTAACACTGGAAATAGATTTTTATAGAAAAACTGATGGTATTTATCTAACTCACATTTGAAATAACTTTATTACAGAAGTTTCCATTTTTTAGTTAATATTTCTTTTCTGAGGACAGTATTTGAACTCATTAAGGAATCTTTCAAAACCATAAGCATAACTGTTCATATTTTACTTACATATAATTCAACAAAAACTCATACGTGAAAAGCAATAAAGTAATGAAATTTATACCTTCTAAAAATTCCCTTCTTAATTTTCTGACTAAATACTATTAATATTTATTTGCGTGAATACTAATATGAGTTTAAGTTTACAGAAATATCTTTTTGGAAAAAAACCCTATATAATAGCCTATTATTAAAGATCTTATTGAATATTAAAGACACATACACATACACCACACACTTACACCTACACACACAAAAGTTGTGATATTCCATAAAGTTCTTCAACGTAAAGACATAACAATTTTTTTTTCAAAATAGATATTGAGGTATGCGGTGTTTAAAAATAAACTGAAAGTCCATAGAAGTTCTTGTATATAGTTCTAAGTATATTAAAACGATCTTAATAAACTTCAAGCATGTATTATGTCTATCGAATGATCGAGGATACAAACTATTGTAAAAGATAGAGCTTTATTATATTTAAAAATCACTCAAATAAGTATTTCAAAAAACTTTTCTGAAAAAATATATTTATCTGTTAAAGCAATCATTTGCCTGCATATGATGCTGCATTATGAATATTCCATTGAGCATGAAAGAATGCTTATTGATCGTAAAACTTCTATAAGAATGGTAAAATATTCCTGCAGAAATGCATGGTTATAGACTATTTGAAAGTTTAAAGACAAAATTAATATCCGTGAATGCAGATAAACCACGATGAAAATATCTCAAAAATTTTGTTTTTTGATTACATTCAAGAATGAAGTGAAATAAAACCAGCAATTGTGGACAAAGTGTCAATTGAAGCGTTTCTAAACTCTTGGAATGTCACAATAAGTAACGTTTAATATCACAAGCTCTGTACTGTGTACAAATTGTAAAAATTTTTAATGTTGTAGCCTTAATAGATATATTCTGCGCTATAAACTAATATTGAGAAATTTATTTGCTAGCCTTGATTTTGCTTCACATTTTCTGCCAAAGAAGCAAATGGAAAAAAAAAAAAAAAAAACAGGCCAGCACATATGCTATAGTTCAAGATTTAAATATTATAATTAGTCAATCTGGAAAAAGCACAAAAAACATTTTCTATTTAATTAAATAAAATATTAAAATCTGCTTAGCAATATAGATTTTTCAACTAATGTTTATAATATTACTAAACATGGTTTTAATATCAGTTCAAATAAATGTTTTATTTGACATCATACCAGTTTTTTCTAATAACAAATAAGATTATTTGCATATAATTTTTCAAATATTTTTCTTAAGCATTCTTAACATAACTGACTTTTATAAAGAGTCAGAAAATACCAAACACTCAAATGATATTTGTGTGTAGAGAAAAATGCATCATTGTCCAATATAATATTGAAAATATGGAAACAAGTATTTTTTAATTCCATAATTTTAACCAAATAATTCATACTTGTCTTACTTAGCCTAAGAAGCATTTACTTCTTAGTACCATTTCTGTGACTAAATTAAATACAATCATTAAAAATATTAGAACTTAATGTGAATGCACATTTATGATAACTTTTTTATACAAACTCGCTTGGAAAAAATAAAAAAAAATGAAGCATTACTTCTCTACTTGATTTGACCAACATAAAAATGTTAAATTTTTTTAGGTGATAATTTTTGTCTAAAATATAAATTTTTTTAGTGTGAAAAATAAATAATTATCTTCTCAATGACAAATAAATAAAAATGCAATAAATTATGAAATGATCGGTTTTCATTTATGAGACTTGAATAAAAATGAGTATTTTTTTAATCTTAACAAGCATAATAAATTTATTTATCTAAAATGATTCAGTATATAAATTTCGGTAATATACGTATCTGAAATACTTTTAGATATATTTCACTCATAACACAACATAATATCTATCTGATCAAATGTATTATAAGTGAGATATGTTGAAAATAAATAAAATATGCTCACTAAATCACGGAATGAAAAAATACAGAAAACATGAATAAAGAAGCTGTGGTTTAAATAATAACTGATTTACAGTAAAATTAAAAATAATTTTTATTAATTTATAAATTATTTATCATAATCAAAATTAAAAATTTTGATTCGAAGTAATAAAACAAACTTGCATAGCTGGCAAACAAAAAAACTGTACTTTAATATTCTTGAAAAATTATATCTAAGCATTGAAAACGAAAAATTTTCATTCGTACTTATAATAGCTCTTGAAATGGTAACAAAATTGTTTTGACTATTTAATGGCAATTTTTAATATTGCGCTCCAAAAAATATAATTTGTTTTTAAAACAGAATACATCATAAATAATAGAAATGAACATATAAAGAAGTTTTAAATTACAAAAGTTAGTCATAACGATAAATTGAACAAATAAACTAGATAATGTTTTGACTATTTAAATTAAATATCTAAACAGACTTTAGGAGCTGACTAAATATTGATATATTATTATTTATTCTAAATTGCTTGAATTTAATGAGTAGAATTTTACATCTTTGTAGGACTTTATCTCTTAAAAAGAAACAGATATATTTCCTCAAATTCATTTGAAAACTTCTTAATCTATGAAATATTAGTTAGGAAAACACACAAGAAAATCATGTGCATGAAAATCCAAAAGAAAACTTAGTTTAAGATTACAAATTCTTTGTGTTATTTAGTTCAACTAATGTAGTGTTTTAAGTATAAAAAAAGTTATTTTAAAAGCGAAGTACTATGTAAATGAGAAAGGATCACTTGGAATTACAAGAAATTAGTTCAGTATGCAGGGCTATTTCTTTATTACTGAATAAAATATTTTTCATATAATTTAAGATTAATTTAAAATAGAACAGCTATAATATGATTTACATTATAATGAAGTTATGTAAGCTTATTTAAATCTGCACTGTTTTTTTTCTTAATTTAGTCATTCATATTTTTTATTTTACACTTCAAAATTATGACTAGAAATTTTAATTGAAAAATCAATTGAAAAATGCATACGTTTCTACATATTACGCTTCATATGAAGAGGAAAACAAAAATTTAATCTCGAAGAAGGTTTTATTAATAATAAAACATATTAATTCAGGAAGGTTTCAATATCCGATTTTTTAAGATTTTATATAGATTTCTCTATCGAAAGATGTCTCTTATCTCTCCTTCATACCACTTGCTGAAATCTATGATGATTATTTTAACATATTTAATTTAAATTACTTTAATTGTGTAGTGGATTTATGTCATTAATACTTAAATAAATGTGAATCAAGTTAAAATTATCATTTCATATTACAAATTACATAATTATAAACTTACATCCTAATTTTAGAATTAAGCATTTTCATAATTAAATTTTGAAGTGAAATTGTGTAACAAAACTCTTTTCCTATTATTCTAGAAAATATTTTACGTTTTAGCAATTACTAATATTTATTTCCCAGATTATTGGCGATATGTTCAATACATTAATTCAAATATTTTTCTCAATAAAATCAACTTGAACATCGTGTTACATTTAATTGCTTCGGGCATATCGACGGCTTATCTCCATATATTATATTTTGCTAATGGTTACTGATTTCACGAGTGGACCTTGATCAATTATAAACAGTCACTTCAAATTTGAGAATCTATCGCACAAACTGTTGAATTGAAAATTAAGAAAATAATCTGGTTTTCCATTCAGATTTTATTTGAAACATTGACATTTTCATATTCCAAAGTAAACGTGTCAGCCTTATTTTATTTATAAGTATAGTAATATAGGCTTAAAAATAAAACTAAATAAGGATTATGCTACACATTTAATATCAAGTTTTGATTACACATTATTATTATAACACATTTAATATCTCTTAAATATCTAAAATTTCTCTCTCTCTTTCATAAATTGTATAACGTACATACTTCAATCACAGCTGAATAATGTCTTACTTCTTTGGAAGTTTATTTTGAAATTGCTTAGTTACTTGAAATCAGAAGCGCAATATTTTATTCATATTTACAGATTGGAATAATTACAAAGAAACATTACAGTCAACATATCCAAAAATATAAATCAAAATCTTACTAACTTTAGTGAAATGAGCAATTATAAGAGAGCACCATATATAGAAAAATGTTTTTAGTTCCTCATGTGCAAAGCATTCATCTCTTTAAAGTAGATGTTATGAATCTACAAAGTTCCAATTGATACATTACCTAAAATCACGGTACTTGTGGGAAATAAATATAATTTCCAACAGATTCTGTAGTTATGGGTACATTCGAGATTTATTGCTTCAATCAATAAAGTCAGACTGCATTTGAAATGAAATACTTGTGATAAATAATTTTAATACGGCTTTAACTACGAAAAGTGTAATTTATGAAATATATTGCTTCTATCGATCAATTTACTAAAAGTTTATTTTTTCATATTGTCTTCAATTCTAGAATATTAAACGTTGGTGTTCTCTTTTATAGTATTATATATTTTATAAACTATTCAGTACTACTGATATATATATATATATATATATATATATATATATATATATATATATATATATATATATATATATATATATATATATATATATATATATATATATATATATATATATATATATATATACTATATATATATATATATATATATATATATATATATATATATATATATATGAGTTTGTGATTATTTTGTTTTATTTGCATATTTGAAAGAATATGTATTTAATTTTCCAAAAAAATTATAAATATTAAATAAATAGTTATGTTTTTCTACGCTGTAGAAATTATAAGAAGTCTCACCAAGTTGTAGCAGGACATCGCTCTACCAAAAAGTAGGTCCTTGGTTACGTCCCAAATAGTGTTGGTCTGTTTATCTTCTTATGCCAATTCAGCAGAGAATAACAAACATTTTAGTCTGCATTTTTCAGAAATATATTTGAAGAGACTCCTACTAATCAAAATTTAGCTTATATGTAGATAACATGTCTAAAGAGTTCTTAACATTCTCTGCTATTAAGCGACTTCTATAAATAATTAAGGAAATTAAGCGAATGACTTTGATCTTTTAACTTTATCATGGATACGATTATTATTAAATTTTGCAAATATAATTGTAGGTCTGATATGGAGCACTTTTTTTTGAATGGACTTATATCTATTTAATAAATATTTCTTTATATGCATCTGACTTCTTTGAATATTCGGACAGTTCAAAGTAGTATACTTTGTTTTTACATAAGAAAATAATTACAATCCACGAATTTAAATCACTTGTTTTACAATATTTTTAATTTAAATTTATTAAAACTTTACTTGTCTCAATTATAAATCAGAAATACCTGATAATAACTTGACTGTGTCCTTATTTTGCATATACGGCAAATAATAAAATGGAAAATGCCTGTAAAATTAAGAACATCTATTTTAAACCATTCGTAACTGCAAGTAATAATTGCACTATCGGATGGGAAAAAAAGTTTTTTCGGAAACGCGCGCACGTGTTCGCTAAGAAATTGAAAACTTTACCATAATCACAGTTCTGTTAATATTAGTTTCATTCTACTGAAAAAGTTGCTTATGTACATGACAATATATATTATTTTGTATGACAATAAAGTTCTCAGAAGATTTAATTGATTCCTTTATGATATCTCTAATAGCATTATTTTTATTAATCTCAAAGTATTCCCTTTTGATGTATTCGTAAACGCTTAAAGAGAAAATAAAATAAAAAAGAAGGCTTAGCAGAAACATATTTTTTTAAACACGATGCAACTGATTGTTTGAGTATACACAAGAGAAAATAATGCGAAATATATTTTCCACAATGAATAAGATGATAAGGCAACGAGATGCCGAACTAAAGTAAACTCAGATTTATCAGTAATATATTGCATTTCTTTCAATCAAAACATTTTAATAATTCAGTAGGTGAAAGTGAAGATAGTGATACATTTAATAAGCTAATAATGTATTAAAAATTTTTATTGCATACTATAAATAGTCTTATTTTGGACTATATAAAAAAGTAATTTCTTAAATTTCCTTTGATTCATTTAGTAAGTTTGCACTTCCATATTTTAGAGTTATTAGGAAAAATGTAGTTTATATTTATGATAAGTTTTAAAAAGAAAGAGTTCACACACTTCAGACTTTTTTTGTTATCAAGGAATACATCCACACCATTTAAATACTTTTTAAAACTATAAACATATATAATGCATTGATCAAGTACTAAAGATAAATAGCCTATTTCTTCTCGTTATATCTTACTAGATGGTTTTGCATATTAATAATGATATTTCTCATCAGATAGGGTAACTTATTTTGACTCTATAGAGGAAAGAGTCATGTTTATATCTAAAATGTAGTTGGATTTCCATTCAACGCGCGCGCAAAACAATACTCTGGAGGACAACATTTATTTATAAAATAATTACCTCACCAGTCTTAATCAACTTGATATTTTAATAAGATTTCTATTTGTATGCTTAAAAACAAATCAATGATTATATGACAATAATATGTAGTTTGGCTATGGATAATTGTTCTCTGATAATTATGTGTAAGGGAGAGTAAAGTGTTTATTTTAGTTGCAAAATAAACAACTTTGCAACTAATGTCGAACAACGCAAATTTTCTTTAACTTAAATTATTGACAAATTGTTATTATCTGCCAGAATATGTTATATTACCATGGTTAAAAAATTGGTATCTTGATTAGGTATAATTGTCAGGAATTTTTAAATTATTTTAACATATTTCTTCAACATTATTTTTGGAAAAATTCATTTTCCGTGATTATTCTTCAAATTTTATGAAACATTAAACTTTTAAGAAACTTAATATTTTTTTCATTAAAAATATCATTTATTTTTCATTAAAAATATCATTTATTTTTCATTAAAAATATCATTTATCTTTCACTCACATTTAAACATTCAAGTATTTCATGAGGATAATTAGGGCATTTAATGAAGTATCTCTCTCTTTCTTGTTGAGCACCATATTTCAATCAGCCATTCAATATTATTTTAACTCTTAGTGATTTTTTCATGCTATTCAGGATACGTCATAAAAATATTCATTTCAATATTTATATATGCTGTTGTTCAGTAAAATTAGTAAATTTCTAAATTTAGTTTTATTTTTTATAAAAGTTATAGAAGATTTACAGTTGATTTTTAAAGTTCCATTAATTGCTGTTTTAGCTTTCTTTATTAATTGTCCTTGCAATAAATCAAGAATTATGAAACACTGTATAAAATTTATTTTATACTTGAATAGTTTTGAAGAGTTGTTCTATAATGAAATTCTACTAAGTCTACAAAATTTACAAGGAATTGAAACGCGTTCTTAAGACACTTATCATCTTGCTAACTTAAGTTTTATACCATTAAGCAACATTAGGCCTCTTAAGCGAAACTCTTGATTGGAATTTCCGCATGGTAACTGAAACCATTTTCGCGACAAAGAAAATCCCTTGATTCTGCCCGTAACACTCCACTCGGCAAGGAAAGTGTATTCTTCCCATAGTTCAAAGCTGAAGTGAGAGAATCGTGTAAATTGTCCTTTTTCTTCTGTGACTTTTCGCTTTCATTTTGCATGTTACCTTCGACTGCAGATGTTTTAATTTTCTTTTCCGCCCTACTTTCTCTTTACGTTCCGTTCTTTTCCAGAGTATTTCTAGTTTATTGTTCAAATAATTCTTCAAGAATAGGAAACGTGCTACAATTATTTCTTCGGATATTTTTACCCCTCGATGTACTTATTATCGCATTCTTCAAGGAATTTAATATTTATCAAAAACGTAATACGAAGGGACTCTGTGAATTATAAGAATTACTCCTATATCTTTCTTTCAAATATCAGTAAATTTATAGTTTCATTTTTCAAAGTATATGTAATGCAACCAAACATTTAAAAAAAAATGTTTAGTTTTAATTTACAACAAGAACTTTTAAGTTAGAATTTATCTTTAATAATATTTTTAGGATACTAATAAGAGCATAATTTAAATTTGAACTAAAATAATAAATTTTCAATATCAAAAGAAATAATCTATTAATATCATGAGATACTTTAACATTTCCCTTTATATTTTCTTTATTTAGCCTCATAAATATGAATATGCAATTATTTTTATTTACTTACATTTTTCCGAAGAGGGACATGGGTTATATTTTTACTTTGCCTATTACTTAGATAAATGTCTTTTGATATTTTAGTTAAATTTAATATTATCCTTTTATGCATTGGTCTTTCACGTTCAGTAACATATTTTATAATGTATTTTACAATGACAGGTTTTATTTTTCGGATGTATCTTAAAATTTACTAGATTTATTTAATATATAATTAACTTTTATATTTGAAACCCAGTTAATATATATATATATATATATATATATATATATATATATATATATATATATATATATATATATATATATATATATATATATATATATATATATATATATATATATATATATATATATATATATATATATACCCATTTCCAAAAGTTAAGCATGGATAGGAAAATGCTAATTTTCGGAAAACAATCAGAATTGAGAATTCAAATCGCTGCAGAGGTAGATGGAAGTATGCAAATATGTGAAGTAACACCCAATCACGCTTTCATATCAAAAAATATACAAAAAGGGCAGTGTTATAAGATACCAGTTTTATGAAAAGTTACAGAAGTTGATTGTAAGTGCTGATAGAAAGTGCTTAAAACTTTCGTGCAATTTTTTTAAACACATGTTTCAATGACATCCAGAACTGCTCCAAAAGCTGGAAACTGCTCTAAAAGAAGAATGGCTATCGCTTAATTCTGCGGTGGATGACCACCTCTTTATACTTATAAAAATCTTTATAGTTTACAATAATAAGGAAATGTTTCTTTTGTCTTCTGATTAAAATTATGAATTTTTAATTATTGTTAACAGAAAATTAAATCTAAACACATTGATTGCTCAATGCCTATGCTTTATTTTTTTATATTTAAAACATATATTTTTTATGAAATTATTTCTTCTGCATTGCCTTATTTTCTATAGAGAATAGTAAATGAAGTTTAGGAAAATAATAGTTTCTATATTAAAAATGCATATAATGTGATTCATATTTAACTAGAGATATCTTTAAAACTACATACCTCTCTTTATCAATATAAACTTGTAATAATTTATTTTTGAAGCTTAAATTTTAGAAACTTTGAATAGTGAAATTATACGAATATTTCAAACTATATAAGTAAAAATATGACAGTTTTATATTGCATTTTATATAAAACACGTGTGTCTCCTTTTAATATAGCTATTTTAAGAAGACATATAAGTTTTATAACAGCTATGCAAACTATAACTGCTTTTATGTGTAAAGAAAAATAAATAAGTTATTCAGTAAAAGTAGTCAAAATTTCTGCATGAAAATCTGGTTATTCACTATGTAGTCTTATTGTGAATCCTTTAATTAATATCAAATTTATAACTATAGACCTGTATTTGTAAGGTTAAAAAGATCAATGGAAACTTATGATTTTATCTGCTGCAAAACGAGCTATTTTTAGCCTGGTTTACTGGAGTGTCTTCCAATCGATGAAACAGTAACGTTAAAGTATTATCTCTAGATCTTAAGAATAGCGTGAAAACTTAGCTTAATTTACTCAAACAATTTAGTAAACTTAAAATTGAAGAGGGAACAGTTTATTAAATATTAATTATAACTTAATTATAAAATACAAATAGACATTTGAAAGCTATCTAACCACTATTATTATAGTTCAAATTTTAAATAAATATTTCCACTAATAATCACAATTGTAAGAGAAAAATTTTAATAACACATTTGTCATAATTTTATGCAAAAATTGCTTATTTTCAATAATTTGTAGGTTTAAGCCGCATGTTAATTTAATTTTATTAATTTAATAAACTTTTACATATCCTCTTAACAATCATTAATTCATATATTGGTAGCATAAGCTTTGAAATTCTAGCTAAAAAAAATTAAATAACCCTAGATGTTAAACTTTATATCCTTTGAAAAAGTAGATATTGTTTCCAATTTTTAAATAAAACATTAAAGAATATAAAAAATGAATTATTTCAAACAGCAAAAAATAATTTTATTACCTTGTTGCTATGTAGATTAGATTCAGGTTTGGGTTGTTCCAAACGAACCTAACACTACTACCATAGGCCTATTGTGTTATGTAAAAATAACACCACCTGATTTTTTTTTTCAAAATCATTTGCATTTTTACAATCATCGTATTCTTCCTTAATAAATATTATGCAAATTATAGCTTAACATCACAAAAAGTACAAAAGATATTATTATAAAAAATTATAATTCAATTTGGTTTCTCTTCAGATAAAATAAAGCGGGTAGTTGCCATGCGAAAAATAATTATTAGTGCCATAGAAATTTAAAAATAAGGTCTTAGAAAGGGTGTAAAAATTTGAAACATGAAGTAAAAGTAGCATTCTTATAAGTTCTAACGCTTCTATTCAAAATAACTTAAAGATGAGATTTTTATGAAAAATACAAGAGATATGAAAGGAGGATTAAATTATTAGCATGCAATAGTAGACCAGTTTTCAATAAAACAAAATTTGTCTGCTTGTAAAGAAAAACACAGCTGACTAAAGAAATGGTTTGACATACATTAGTCAGGTGGGCTTTAAGATTAATTTCAGTAATACTTTTAAAAATTAAAAAGATCTATGTCTGCTAGAGCATCATATAAATTAGAGACTAAAATGAATAAGAGAGGTAATGGCTTGGGACTGTAATTAGAAAATATTATTTTTGAGATAAAATTATATATGTGAACAGCTCTCCCAACATTGTTTTCTATTAACAACATCCATGAACATAACCTGATGATTTATTCTATTATTGACAAATTGCTGATAGCTTTGGAAATTTTCCTACATGATGAGAAATACGATCTGCATCTGGTTCCTGAAAAAGTTTGCTATGATTATTATCAACAAATACTTTTACCAATATATTAGAGCTTTTGATCTACTTTTAGGAGTTTTCAACATGAAATTCTTCTTTGCTGTGAGTTAAAATTAATAAAGAAAGAGAAAATGGAATTTTTTTTCCAATTCTCAATGCAGAACTGAATTTTATGGAAAATTTGAGGAATCATTTTGCTTGTCTATGCCAAAAATCTTTCAAAATAATACCCTATCTGAATTGGAGGTTTTTGAAATAGATGAATGGAACCAACTTTCAAAATTTTATCTCTGAAAACAGATTATTTCAATAAAAATCGAGTATTTCCAGCAATTTAGAAAAATGATGGACCAATCTTTACGTTTTGCCAAAAAAAATTATTTTAGTTATTTTTTTTATTACTCATTTCTCTATAATTTTCTAACACTTGTTTGAATGTAATGCTTTAAAATTTTGTGTGAAATATTTATTGCATTTAAATATCATTTAAATATCTATGCACATTGCATATGTTCTATATTTCATTAGTTACCACTAATTCAATTTAATCTTGGCAAATATATATATATTTGGGCAGTCGAAGACAATTTTCGTTATTCAAACGAAATATGCATATTAAATCAAGCTTACTATATCTTAGAACAATATAAAATAGACATAAATGAATCTCCATTTCATGTTTAATACCATTTATTGTCAATTAGTATGAGGTAAAAATTATTTAACTGAAAATTTCCAAAACGGAAAGTTGTTTTAACAGATTTAACATGTAATAAATAAAATTCTTTATTACTGTTTCGCCATAATTTTGCATAGCGTAAAATATTATGTTATTATATAGCAGAGTGAGCCAGAAATTTCATGTTACAAGCAAATATCATTGACAAGAAAAATAATATTCATTGAAAAAAAAGAAAAATTAAATATGACCATTTCTTATGTTATTTAAATTATATGTGTGAGATACAATTTGTTTCTATTTACGGAAATCATGCATGGTATTATTAACATTAAAATTAACCAGCGATTCACTCTTTAAAGAATCAACGAACATTATTTAGAATATAGAAAAATTTAAATTTCAGAACACTAAGATATATGAAAAACTCTCTTAAGTTACATTTTTATCAGTTTGTAGTAATTACTTTATTACTATTTGAATAATAAATAATTATTATTTAGCTAGCACCTTGTCAATAATTATTATTTATATTTTGCTTAAAACGATTGCTCTAATTGCAGAATACAAAGGAAGCAAAATAGGGATCTAAAAAAATTTTTCACTAACACTTTTTCTACGCTAATTAGCTTATATTTCTCAAAATATAAATGCATAATATTTTACAGTCTATATTACTTTTCTTTGGAGCTGCAATATAAGTAATAAATTATAGGAACCAAGCAAAGTGTCAGGACATGTTTCAATCACTGATAAACTTTCATTTTAAGAGGATGATCTGTTTTTAATTGTGTTGAATATTACAAGTGTAATGTTTATTCTGGAACATGTTTACGCAAACACTTATTTGATACCATAAGTGATATTATATATTTGCGTATGGTGAAAACTAGAATCTTTGGGCATTTGTGAGTAGAAACTATAAAATTTACGCTCATATTTTCAAAACAATTATATTATTCTAGTTTACTATTAAATAGTTCCTAATATTCGATAAATTTTAAATCTGATGACTAGCCTTGTGAGAGAAAGGTCTAAACCTGCCACTGATATTCTTGTGACATCTATTCCGAATAAAAATAAGGAGCCTCATTATTGGAAATTATGTCTTAAAATAGTGCTAGGTATCATATCACAGAGTGACAATACGATAATTTTTATCATATTGGAGGTCTGCTGTTTACTTTTTCCCAAATCACTATTATGAGATATCGAAAGTTAAGACAAACTTTTCGAGCAACACCTTGTCAAGTAAAACTGTATGTCGCACCTTATAAAATTCAAGACCAATGCATTGACCACAGAATCTACAATAGAGACATGGCCATTGTTAAATGTTTGTTGAACACTTTATTGAAAGAATATTATCAATAACAGGAGTTTTGAGATGTAGCTTAAGATATGACTTCAGTTCATAATTAAAGACTTCACCATCATAGATTTGCCATTATCTTTGATGTGGTAAAATGCATTAGTTTCTCCACTAAAGCGTTGATTCTTAGCAATTTTATTGAAGACCCAAGACAGTAGCTTAATAGTCACTGTATAGTATTTATTTCATCAGTCCGTGTGCTGTTCCATATGAGGACAGGAAACTGTTTTTTGTTTTCAAACTCCTTCAAGCCCTTGAAATCAAGCGAAACAAATTTTGGGTGAAAATAAACCATAGAAAAGCTATTGAGTTTAGTATTTTTACATTCCAATTTTTGACATATTTTGATTAAGCAAAATAAATATTTACTGCTGGCTTTTTTGGACATTCGATATGAATTTGTACTTGATTAAAATAAAACAAATAAATGTATGATATTACATAAAATGCAATTTAAAATATAATTAAAACATATATTAAAATTTTGCAATGTGTTGATTTCCTTTTTATACAATAAGTTTTAGGAATTTCTCAATATCCAATAAAGAAAGATGTCTGTTTTAAATAATATACCAGAGAGTTTCTAATGAATCTAATTTTTTTTAAATATTGTTAATGAGGAATTGCAAACGAAAGAACATATATAATATTTAACATACAATAAATAAATAGAGAAAACATAAAAAAATTATAAACCTTTGTAGGGAATCCCCTTTAAAAACTTCATAAATTGACAAAAATTTCGTATCAATTATTGGAAAAAATTTCGTATCAATTATTATTTCACATAATTGGTTAGAAATTACATCAAACTCATTTGCATATTAAAATGTTATATACTTACTTCTACGTAATCTTAAATAAAATTTGCATAAGGATATACTATTTATGATACTATTTTTCCATGAGTAAAATCCAAACACTAAATTTCTTGATTTTCGCTTTCTATTGCGCGAAGGAATTATTTATAAATTCGCAGTCATCATAAATGGCTGTAAAACCTTCCGTTTCAAATAGCTTACTCAGATTCATGTGTCATTAGCCTAGGAGTGTCACTTAACACTCTGCAACACTCGATAAAATTCTCATAATATTAAACTGCCTAATGATTTTGAAATTACACCGTTGCATACGCAGTTTGGGAATTGGAAATTTTAGTCGACTTCCATTAATTAGTAATACGATTAAAATATTATATGCTCTATTTATAATCAAAAATAATTAATAAATGATTTATAATAATTCCAAAAATAAAAGGAAATTTTAAATCTTTATCCAAAAATATACTTGACTGAAAGAGAAGGTAATAATATTGAAAGTAATTGAACAATGTTATGTGGGAAGTTATACTTCAGTTACAAGCTCTTACGTGACTCGCTCATAACTGTCAGTTCACTGCATTTTTCACAAGACTTAACTGCTTATTATAAAGTGAAATTTTAAGAGTATTTCAAAAGCATAATTATTCATTTCTTTCATCCCTTTTTTTAGAAATCTTATGTATTTTTTGAACAGTTTAGGTATTAATAGCAAAAGATATTCAAACAAAGAGAAAAAAATTCAACACTTCAAATAATATTTCTAAAATACCTAAAAATCAGAATTATAAATTTGTTTTTCTTTAAACTCAACATTTATTTTCTACTTTTAACCGAGGGAAATTACCTTCAGAAAAATGCTTAAGTATGTCTAATACACACATGTGTTATAGTATGCATAGGCATTATTTTCGTTTAATTCATATTCAATTTCTTTTCTCCACAAAATCTAATATAACTTTTCTTTAAAAATTCTTACATTTTTAAAAAATTTAATCAATATAAGTTTATATAGAATGAAAATAGTAAACTCAATTATTAACTAGTAAACTTAATTATTGTTCCAAAATATTGAACAGTAATTGTTTCAGTATCTTCTTTGAAAGTGCTTTCACATCAGAGACTACTAAACAGTTAAAATAAATATTTAGTAAATATTTTAACTGTTTATATATTTCATTGCTGCATTGGGAAGTTTTTGATTTGAATGTTCATTAATGATGAGTAGAAAACGTTAAATGTGCAAGAAACGTCAGCATTCCATTAAATTGAAGGTCAATGTTTTTAGGTGAATTTAATGTGGATAAGTATGATGAGAAATTTATCAGAAAGAATTCCAATAATATTCATTTTGATCAATTTGCTTAGCATTTCTTAACTTTAGCATGTACTAATGAGAAGTGTTTGGCATCCAAAGAAATAACTTAAGCATTATAAGAGGATTTCTTTGGCAGTTAAGTCTGCCTTTTAGAATTCAGGCAAAAAATCTCAGTATCACTAAGTTGGGCGATATCTTCATATCTATATTGTTGCCGATTTTTAATCCCAATAAAGAAAATAAAAAACTATATTCACGTTAATAATACACTACATTTAAATAATTTTTAATTCATAAAGTAAACGCGCACACACGTAGACACATTACTGAATTGGAATCATAAGATTCTAGCCAATCAGTTAACATTCTGGATCAACATTTACTGGTTTTCAATCACACCTTGGGTTTGTATGTTCAGATTGTTTTGGAATCCACTTAAAGCTGTAGATATAGTCTAATTGGCCTTGTGTATTCAAAGTTGGCCATTGAGTGATACACACACAATCAAACAAAACTAATCAAACCCCACAACACATATATATTAGATTATTGTTACTTATGAAATATTGTTACGAGAGAACATTTTAAACCAGTACTCATTAAATGTATACATAATATACATAGAAAATATGCATACAATAAGAAGAAGCAGGATATACAGAACACATGGGAAATTTACAAGATTGAAAGAAAATACTGAGATATGCAAGTAATTAAATTTCTCAGTATTCATTTAAAAATGAAGGTGGTAGTGATACTTACCATTTGATTTATTAAAAAAAAATTACGAACGTTTCTCATCCACAAATTGATTTTGAATCTAGTCATATAGAACGGTGTGTCGGATCTTAGCAACTCCTATATACTAACAATCCAGGAAGCAAACATGTTTATAATATGACTTTAATAAATAGCCCAGACGCATTATAAGTTCTAGAGCAAAAACATAATTTTGATAACATGACAATAAGTATTTATACGATCAGTTCGATGATATCAGCACTATTGACCATGAGCACAGTAATTTTGGATTTCACTAATCTTGATGTTACATCACAAACAGAAGCGCCATCTGTACTGTGATCAACGATGAATCTTGATGCAGGTTTGATGTGTTTTGAATGATCGGGTTATGTTTTAAATAGAATCCTGGATCTTTCTACAGCATCATGTAGCTCGTGTTAAGAAAGAACGGAAAGTAGGTTGCATTTGGGGAGAGCGGACATTGCCATATTTCGTACATTATCACATGTCATTTAGAATAATTATATGGTTAGCAATAACGCATGTCACAGTCATTTTTTGTTCCAAATGATGACTTGAAGAGTAGATTTTATATTCCTGGTGTGTTAAGGCCCTTAAATCTACGATTTACTATAGCTCTGTTAAATGCTATGTTTCATCAGGATAATTTAAGCAACTTATTTCAAGTGTTTTATAGGTCTTTATTAGTATAGAAAATGTTAGCTGATTTACGTGTCAACACATTTTGCAGATCTCTCTTTCCAATATAAAAATTATAAACTGTGATTACCGAGTGAATTGTATGTCACCATATAACAATCATACAGTCGATTAACGTGGCAACGTGTAAAATCTGCATGTCCAGTACACGATATTCAATCACTGTTTCAATCAATATTCAAGAGTATAACTCCTTTAATGATGCTAGACATGGTTTTTGAGATACTGATAGCTTAGAATCTATTGTTAGTAATTTCATGAAATTTTAATTATTTGTTATTTCTTGTGTAATATGTTTGTTCAATAGATATCATTTTGTTATTTTCAATTATTCCTGGAACGGCAGTTTTAATACTTATTTTTTCCTATTTTTTTGCATTTATCATGAAGTAAATATCCAAAATAAGAGAAAATAAATACTTAAAATATGTCATTAAACGAGGAAATAATCTAAAAATTGAAGATGTAACAATCAACTATAAGTTGCTGCACGTGTCACAACTGAAAACACAATGTGATAAAAATTAAACTTTAATGAAAATTATTTTCAATGATGTTCATCATTAATAAATTTACGTATTGTTGTCACACAACCGATAATAATACTATATAATACTTAGATATACAACTTTTTACACACTTTAAGCAAATTTTTTATTTATAACTTAGCTTCAAAATTTTTTCTGGACTTCGCACACAGAAAGAAGATAAGTTGCATTTATCGGTTTTTACATATTGAAGTGAGAAATAAGTAATTAACTTTCAAGATTCATTGTGTAAAACAATATTCAATGATAAGTACATACAATTTATACTTATAGTGTATATTATATACTTAATCTATCTTATTTCTGCAGAGATAAAACATATTTTAATATTCCTCAAACAATATATATGGATAGACAAATATTACCTCTACATATTTTGAACAAAATTATTTAAATATACCCAAATTACCTTAAATGACGCACACATACGAAAAACAGTGTACTATTACTACAATACATTAGATAATAATTTTATTAAAATGTATAGTTCCTTATAAAAGTCAAATTGAAATTGATGAATCTATCAAAAAATAATTTCACTTTCGTTCCTACAAATTATAGGTTTCCAAACGAAGAATAATGCCTTAATCAAGATTAATTGTGTGATGCTTAAGTAATACATTACAATTTTTATAGTTAAGGAAAGTCTACTTTACCACTTTACTACTAACATCATATAGTTTGTTTAAAATTGGTAATTTTAGATGCGTGATTAATATAATAAATGTTAAAATATAGTCTTACACCCAATTTTTGAACTTTAACTATTTTTCGGGGTCAATAAATATTTAGCTTCTTTCAAGTTTAGAGGATCAAATTTAATTTCTAAAAGTAGACTAAAATACAAAATAGTTAAATAATGTAAAAAATGATAGTAGTAGAAAGTAGAGTCTAATTTTGTGACATATGGTGATTTATTTCAGAACAATATTCATCAAGTAGTTCTGATGTGTGCAGTACTATCAAATCATCTATGTATTCAAGCAGATAATCAAGTTTAACTTTTTATGGACTACTTTTCAAATAAACAATTCAAAAAATTAGAAAAGAAATAGATTAAAATATTGGGTAGTATATCTCAGAAAGAAATTCTAAAATAATAACTTAGTTGAGAATAAACTCATGTTTTTATTTTCAGTACTCAAAAATAGCTATTTAATCAATAAATTGAAGTTGTGTATTTATCTATATATATTTCTAGCTACTGCGTAGAAATTTTGGAATTGTTCGCTATAAATACAAGATGATTAGTGTGTGTTTTATTATTTCATTGATAGTTTTGCAATGATGATGCTAATTTTTAATCATGTAATAGTAAGTCTAAGGAATTGTAGATTGTCATTAATATTTCATTTCAAAAGTTTAGTTTAGTATTTGTCAGACTCACTATTAATAAAAAATTACTGTAGAAAGCCCTATGTACGAAGAATGAATTTTTTATTGAAGAACCTGGTCAGCAAGAGAAGTTTTAAGTATGTAAATATATAAATTATCCTAATTTTTATTAATTGCATCTCGCAAGTCAGAGATTGTGTATATTCCATGGTAATAAAAATTAAATATTGGATAGACTTAATGAATGATTTAAATGAAATTTATTCATTTTGCAAAAATATTTGGAATATTTGTTTTAAAATTGGAAAATAATTTTTTTAATTATTTTGTATTATAATATGTAAGAGCTCATTGTGATAAAAAATACATTAAAAATTCCTTCCTTCAAAAATTGTAAGATTATAACAGTGAACAGAGCGAATAAAATCTTCTTTTATGTATAGGAAATGTATTAATATTTTATGCGATATAAAATCTTCTTTTATGTTGCATTTTTACGCCGAAACAATAGTTTTTGAGTATGCTTATCTTGGTATATTATAAAAATGCTACATAGCTTAAAATATCGAATCATTTGTTTTTGAAATTGATTAAAAAAAGAGCCAAAATAAAAGGGTGAAAACCATTTTCTGTAAAAAAATAACTTCGAATCATTGTAATGATATAAAATAGGCAAACTTAAATAATTCAATTAGAAGTTCGATCCCCAATTACTCTATACGGTATCGTTTAACCATTTTATGTTTGTTAAGAAACACACTGTGTTCAAATAACTATTTATTTTTCAGTATATGCAGTTTTTAACATACACTAGCTTCAAAGAGATGTTAAAACTTTTAATCTTCTCAAGTAATCATATCAGAATGAATTACTTAATAGGTATGTCTCATGAATTTTATTGCATGTCAATTTTGCATATAAAAAGAATCATGAATTGATTTTGAGATATTAGAATTTAAATTCAAGTGCTTATGGAACCTAGTAAAACTTTTCCAATGAAAAATATTCACATGAGCTAAGATATCATAGTGATAAATCAATTTGGATAATATGAAATCATCATCTAAAGAATAAGGAAACGGTTATTCAAAGTAATGAACAATATCATATTTTTTGATTAAATGCCATACTATATTTAGACATTCCTATCTAACGCTAATAAAGACAATATATAGATATCAAAACAATCTTTATATTTCAGACATCATACATAGTAACAATGATGACTAATTGAAAATGATGAAGATTAGAAAAGGAGTTCTTAATATTGCTGGCGTAACCCTTAATGATCGCTGCTAGAAACAGCTGTATTGAGTGAAAGAAAGACTGTCACGTTGGTGAATGGCAGACAATAGCAGGTCGGGTTAGGTCTTTTCCTGTCGTTATCGTAATAAGTTTTATTTGAGACTGATCTTAAGAATATAAGCATGTAACAATAAAATATGATGAGTTATGAAGAAAGTCTTAAGAATATAAGCATGTAGTGTGAAATGTGCGTGCATATGCAAGTATACAGTTGAAGTGGAAAAACAGGAAGTATCCAAAAGTAAGGAATTATATCAAGCTACAAAACCACTAAGATGTAGTACTGGCTGGTAATTGTACTAATAATGCCTACCAAGAGAATGCATGACTGAAATTCAATAACACCTCACCTCATAACTTTGGGTGCCTTTCTCCACGATGTATCCAGTCTCTTTAAAGGTTTGAAACGTAAATATTGAATTATGAATAATATTAGTAAATTAAGTCCAAAGTGAAGCAATGGACGATAACTAGATTATCTAATGTGCTGCAAATGAAATCTTATTGTACATATGGCCACCAAATGTTGTGTTATAGATAACATTCCTTGAGCTATAGTGCAGGTATGACACTGTGCTATAACTTTGCCATGCTCATTATATTCTGCCTTTATTCCAATAAAGTTATGAGGTGGTTGCAATTATTCCTGTCTGCGATTCATTTACTTCTGCACCCGCATTTTTGACATTAACATGACTGTTACTCGAGTATGTTATATGACTGATTTTTCGAAAGAATAATGCACAATTTTAGAACGCAAAGATTTTGATATGATTGAGCTTCAAAAGTTCTTAAATGAATCTTGTGTTCTTCTTCGATGCATATTGAAACTACAAATGCAAGAATTCTTACAGTAGCATAATTGATGTTTTCAAAACAGCAACTTATTTTTTTCTTGATATACAATTCATAAAAAGTACTGCAGTAATCTGTGATGCGCATGCTGCCTGCAAAATTTGTAAGAACCTATGTATTCTACTGCAGTATCCTCATAACTCAAATTTCTTGCGTCTAATTCTTCTATGGTATTACATTTTAGAAAATCATTTATTTTCATTATTATTGGATAACTACTTATTTATTTTATTTATTAGTATGGAAATATGCTATAACTGTGATTTACTTCGTTTGAAGTTATGGTAGATAAAAGTAATAATATAAACATATGTGAAAATTCTTTCTTTATGAAATATAAATATAATATGAATAACATATTTAACAAAGTGTAACAGAATTCTTAGCTAAGATTTGTTAATAAATTATTTTAGAATAATTCTACTCTTTCAATAAAACCATATAATAGGAAATTAATGTATATTACATAACTATGAAATGCTTTTTACATTTGTATAAATAAATTAGTAAATACAGTGAATTCATCCATCCTCACGATGCATATATATATGGAAAATCTTTAATATATTCTCTAAAATACCGAATTTATTTTTACAAAGTAAATTCATAATTATTTAATTGTATAAATAATTCATGCCACACAGAGCGTTATGGAAAGAATGCTTTATGTACCTATCTTCACCCATTGTTCCCTATTTTTCTATGTTGTTATTATCCCGTACCCACATCTCTCCCTATTGTTGCTTCACTGACTTTACAGCAAGATTATTTCTATGTTAATCTAGCAACATTATTTCTACATCACTTCGACAAAAATGTTTCATCGATTGCTAGGGAGTTTAAATAATGTTTAAGAAATGTTTAAAAACCCGCACAATTACTGCACTTTAATTAATAGAATCATCCACTAACTTAAAATTTAAAGAAATTTTACTATTAAATTAAGCTGCTTAGAGTATTTGTTTTATACCAATCGTATGAGTGTGCTCTGTTATCCAAAAGATCTTCTGCCGTTGTTTGGAAAACAATAATTTTTTTAACACACATTCAAAAATTTCGTGCAAAACATTAGTAAATATTTTCTTAAAATATTAAAATATTTTCTTTTCTTTCAAGAAACTCTGTGAGTAATAACAGCATTATATTCTTGTTCAGATATTTTTTAATCAGAAATATATTGATTTATTTTCGGTCACTCAAGGCAAAGAATGCTTAACTAACTTCAGAGATATCATATGTGCATTCTTAAGATTCTGATAAATTTTTAACAGTGCGATCAGAATTGCTTCATAAAGTAAATCTTAACATAAACGTAGTTGCTGACAACTTCCTTAAAACGTTTTTTTTTTTTTCATTGTAAAGATGAGATGCAATATATATTTTTTGATAAACAAAGAAAACACTTTTTATCATATTCAGTTTCACTTGAGGTAAAATTAAGATTAAATAAAAGTTTCATTTCACTACAGTTTCTTAGAACTTCAACATAAATTTATTGTTTTTAAAGATAATAGTTTACCATGTATGTTTCAACGGAATTTAATGGGCGTTCTTTGAAAAAAAACTGAAACAATTTAAAAAAACTGTATTACAGAATCTTACTATGCTGAAAAAACTAATTCAAAATATTAAAGTTTGTTCATAATTAATTATTGTAGAGAAAGATGCACATTTTAAAAGAATGTTAAATAATTTCATTATTCACAGTGAAACACCTTGGTTGAAACTTTGAAATTCCAGTCTTAATTTTTTAACCAATTTTCCTTTCGTTTCTTAACAATATTAAGATTAATTATGATGGTTTCTTTAACTGATCTTTCTGAGACTCCCTTTAATTAAACTTTACTCTAAAACTTTACTATTAAAAAGCCTAAATGTTAAATATATATAATATTTTCTTCATATAGCGTTTATATAATATTTTTCTTAATATATTAATTCTATTTCCTATTTTAATTAAAGCTTCAATTCAAATTGTGTGTTGGAAATTGATAATTTACAACAGTTCTGTATTTTATCTGCTTATATATATATATATATATATATATATATATATATATATATATATATATATATATATATATATATATATATATATATATATATATATATATATATATAAGTATAAAAGAAAATCAAATGATTTTTCTTACTGTAACATATGTTCGAGGAATACGTGTAGAAGTAGAAAAATATTACTATTCAAACACACATAAATTAATAAATAATAAGGGCAATCAATATCAGCGAAAAACAATTTTGTACACATTTATATATTTCATTACTTATTTTCCTTGAATAGTAGATGAATGATAAGAATCACATTTTTTTAAGAACATAAATATAACATTTTAGAACAACTTTACACAATAAAACGAGAATAATAAATGAAACTTAAATTCATTACATTTTAACTTTCTATTTAAGAGGAAAAAATCTTTTTGAAATATTTTAAATGTGCAATATGTTTAGAATTAATGTTGAAATCTTAATCAAAACTGAGATGAAACACCTTATATAAAATTATTCTTGTTTATACAACAGCTAAGTGACACAATAAGTGATGAGAAAATGTATAATAAGATGGTCACAATCACACTTGTTTGATGACTTCATTATTTGTGCTGTAAATGGACTGGTAAAATATCTAAAAGTGGTTTCATCTTTAGTGAGAAATTAGTTTCGTGCAATATTTGATTTATATTTGAAAACATATAACACATATAAACATATAAGACACATATATTTATATTTTAAAACATATTCATAAGTCATTAAAAATAGTTATTGCTTTTTAATGTTTTTATGAATTCATATAGGGAAATGTTCCTAACCGTGATTAATTTTTTGTTTTTACTAAACCTCCATCATGTTTAAGTAGCACATTCATGATCTCTATAAAACATGTTATAATTGCATATTTTGAAACAAATATAGTGAAATTTATTGTGGTGAAAGTGACATATTTTTATTAAAATGGTAGCAAAAATTGCTTTAAAATATCTCTTGGAGAAAATAAACTAACTTAAATTATTTGTAAAATTGAACTGAAATACAATGTTTTTTTTTTATATAAAAAAATTAATCGAATGGTTTGTTTGTCACTCAAAGGTCTATTTTTGAACACAAGGGCTAATCAGACAGGGGCCTAAGGTTAAAAGTGGATTCCGAACCACTACAAACATCCATGCCCAAGGTGGGATTCGAACCCACGAACTGTTGAACCAAAGGCAAGAGTGCTAACCATACAGCTGCCAGCTAAGAAATAAATGAATTACAGTATCAGATAGATAGGTGCAAAAGCAAAGAACACAGAAAAAATTGCTGTTTGGAAGATTTATATTACTTTTACTAAATAGTAAAGAAAATATTTCAGTTTTTACATCTGCAAAATTTTTAATTTGAGGTTTAAATCTCTGGTTGAATAAGAATTATCTTACTGAATGAGATTTATAAAATTTAAATTTTGCCAGAAGACACTAAATTAAGCTAAAAGGTGTCTAGAACAGTGTAATTTTCACTTCTAAGCATATATTTTTAATAAATTACATTTATTTCATTATGCATTTCATATGAAGCACTAAGTATTAAATGAAGCAATGAATTTCATATTACTAAACAAAACAAAAAAAAAAGAATTTTATTAAAATGTTCTTCAGGTATCAATAAAAAATCATCATAGCGTGTTTTAAATACGTTTCAACAAAAATAGATTTTTAATTTAATATTCTTTAAACTATTTTCTTAAATTCATTTATTTTTGTCTATAGAAATAAATACTTTTGTATGGTTCGCTTATGGAAAATTGTCTATTAGTATTATACTTAGTTTCACTAAGATTTGAGTTTCAATACATTTTCATGTAATAGATAACTTTGAAATCTTTTCTTGTTAATTCTAATCCAAATTTTAAAAATATTGCTACCGCATGCCATGAAAATTATAATTCTTTCACATACAATATATCCTAATTCTTAAAATAATAGATTTTCTTCAAGGTCGATATCAAACACCTACACAGTGTGACATCAGTAAAAAGCTTGAAAAAAATCTGGGAAAATTTTATTCTGGGAATGTGCAATATTCTTTAAGAATCTTTTGATTTCTCATAAAGGAATTAAATCTTGACCTAATATTATGGAAAATTATGTAGTGACCACAACATTGATAAAATTAAGTAAATTGGAGAAAAATAGGAATATTAAAAGTAAATCATAAAATGTATAATACATGAAATTGCTTAGGCATTATTATACCCAAAAACCTGAAAATCTTATGATTCTTCGATTAATTTGACATTTCCTCATTTTGCTTTTCACATTCGTCATAATTTTTATTTACATAATAAATGTTAAATTGGTGATTCCTTCATCAAATACATTTCTCAGGTACAATATATTTTTTCAGAATTTTTTTTTATGTTTGAAATTTTAGCAAATTTAAGAAGTGGAATTACATTGAACATAAAAGAACACAATACTGTAAACATGAGGTTTATTAAATGTAAACCTAAATGAGACAAATATATTTTAATTCAATTTTAAATTAAATATCATTGTGAGTTTTAGAACCTTAACTGTCAAAATGATTTGAATTATAAATTAGTTACTAATATGTATCATTTATTTTAGTTTCATTTTTATGGCAAATAACAGTTGAAATTGTGTGCTGTCACTAACAAATTCAACACAATCGAATAAATGAAAAGTAACCTAGCGTGATAGCTAAAGTCAGACAGTTAATAGCTCCAACAAATTCCAGTGCGAATATTTAATGTGTTCATGCCATTTTTTAATAATTGTGCCCCTGAGAAACCTTCTTTGTTTCCTTAGATTATGCTTTTCTTTCTAATCATACGAAGAAAACTTTACAATGCATTTTATTGATGAAATGCGTTTCATTAAACTTTCTTTCATTGACAATCAAAAGTAGAGATGAGCTTGAGTTTAACAAAAGAAACATCAACTAAATATATTCAATTTTTTTGAAAATGATTATTTATTAAAACTCTGTTGTTTAATGTACGTTAAGCGGCATAAAAAAATTAAAAGTTATGAGGACATAAATGATTTTAATCTTTGAAATAATCTTCGATATGTAGTTATGGAAGGAAACAAAATAACAGTGAAAACATCGTATTGTATGGAAGGAGCAATCTACATTTCATTTTTACTTGTTTTAAATTATGTTGATTTATCATGAATCGGGAGCTTGTCAATAAATATTTTGGATCAATTAAAAGATTAATAACTCTAACAGAAGCAATGACATTATTTTTTATAATAAACCACATTAAAAATTATTAAAAATAATTTTATTTGAAATAAAATTAAGCATATAATTAAAGAGAACTTATAATGTAAGAAATGAGATTAGAAAGAAAAAAAAAAGAATAAAAAATCAATATCAGAAAATAATTGAAGTAGAGCATTCAACTTTCAAAACAAACTCATCAGAAAATAAAGCAGAAATGAGCATTACTTTTAATATAAATGAGTTTCAAATGTAATGTGCTCAAAATGTAAAGGTTTGTTATAAAATAGTGTACATATTTATATAAAGTATCACAAATGCACTGCTTAAGTCTGTTTAAATATTCAAATTGTAAATTCTTGATAGTGATAGGTTGAATATTTATTTATTTGAATAAAACCCTTGGAAATTTATTTAAAAGGTACGCATCAATGAAAAAAAATCCTTTAAACATAAAAAAATACCAAATACCAATTATCCAGTGACGTATAAGTGAATATATTAACTTTAACTTATAATTTTACGCTAAAACAAAATACATTTATTAATCACTTATAACTAGTAAACATATTTACTGGTGAAGAAAAATATAAAGTTGATTATAGATATTTTAATGATGCGTGAAATTCTTAAAAACGAATTTATATATAATATTTTAAACTGCGCAGCTAATATAATTCATTACTTATTAGTATTTTATACAAACTAACGCTTTATAATAGTCAGTTTTGTAAACTGCAAATAAAGCGTCAAACGCATAGAAAAAATTCGGGTTTAAATTATGCTTTCCACACAATACTGTTCTTATTGGAGTAAGCTGGGGAAATCTTTAATCACTCCAATTGCAAACTACACAACTGGACAAAAACAATATAGAAAAACGAAAACATGATTAATATAATTACTGTTTTAAGAGCATTACAGTTAGATTAAAAAAGCTAGAAATCAATTATCAAATATTTTTCTTCTATTTTCAACAATTAAGCAATGACTATAATTTTAAAATAGAAAAAGAACCACTCATTTTTTCTCCTCAAGAAAATAAAAATAAGAAGCAAAAGTGGTAAATATCTTAAACTGACTACTCAGGGTCACAATCAATTTATAAATGTTCAAACCCTTTAAAATTTTGGTTTTAATGAATAAAAAACTGTACACTCAAAATTATAAAATGAAGCAAAACTTTTATTTTAAGATAGAAGGATACAAAAATCCTGATACAAATTTCTTTCCATTCTATGCCACCATTCTCAATTCAAATTCGGGGAAAAAACTTGGGAGAGATAAGTTGAGTATATATATATATATATATATATATATATATATATATATATATATATATATATATATATATATATATATATATATATATATATATATATATATATATATATATATATATATATATATATATATATATATATATATATATATATATATATATATATATATATATATATATATATATATATATATATATATATAGATAGATAGATAGATATATATATATATATATATATATATATATATATATATATATATATATATATATATATATATATATATATATATATATATATATATATATATATATATATATATATATATATATATATATAGATAGATAGATAGATAGATAGATAGATAGATAGATATGATAAATGTGTATTTCGGTAATTGTATATAAAAATTGGTGATTATTTATTATCACCACAAAACACAGTAAATATCATAAACTCTTAAATATTTAAACTTTTATAATGGTAAGTATATATCACTCATATATCACCACACTCCTTATGGGGGATATTGTAAATTCAATTTTTTATAAAGAAATGATATATTAATTAAAAAGTAAATATTTGTAAGTAATATTAAATATTTTTCTTAAAAATTTAAAGAACACCGTGTTGATTTAAAATAAATCTTTCAGTTTAAAAATTTAAATCACAGCAGCTCATTTGTTTGTTAATTTCAGTAGACATTTTAAGCTGCATTGGATAATAGATTAAGTTATATCTTATCTTTCGTAAAATTTACTGAAAGATAAAAATAAAGGTAAGTCTTTCAGAAAATACTTTGTTTTTTTATAAATTTAACAAAACAGAAGTTTGAATTAAATATTAACAAGTACTCATAAATAATTTTTATCTTTCAAATAAAAGACCTAGAAAAAGAAAGAACACATTATATATTATTAGAATTTAGAAAAAAATGATTCTATGCTAAAAAATTAATCCTACATTCTAAGAAAAGTATTTATTTTTACTTGTAAGGGTGCTTATTTGGATGCATTGGACTGTTATGACATTTAGAAATATAGTTTTGCAGTATTTTTACATTTGAACTTATCGAATTTGGATTCCCTCTTGAAATCACGTCATTAATATCATTGACTTTCAGAAAGATGAATTTCTAACAAAATATTAAGTTAACAATGTTTTATCTGGAAAATCTTCACACAAAATAAATTTTTCTTCACAAATTGTAAATTGATTTCTGGTATACCACTATGAATATTTTCCTTGTTTATTCCTGCAATGTAGACGTCTCCATTTAAACTTCTAAAATGATTGCAAATAAATTTTGTGGGCCACTTATTACTTTGTCTGCTTCTGGAACTCTTAGCTTTAGTGCATCACCAATATTACCAGAAAAACATTTAAGACTTGAATCTTTCAACGTCATTTTGCCCGTAATTTTAAAATTACTGCAGCGCTTTTTATAGATTTTCTTACTTTTTACTGCATAGTTTAAATACATATCTATTTAAAATGGATATGCCGGCCAACTTGTCTAGAAGTCAGCGTGCCTGAGTATGGATAGGGAGATCCTGGGTTGGAATCCCGGTTCAGGCATGAATGTACTTACTCTCTCTCTCTCTCTATCCTGTCTTTGTCCTTTCCTTGTGTGTGAATGGTTACCTACACTATAAACGGGTCCCTATATGGCATATGTGTGTAATGAAGAAGTTGGACTCCACAACAAATACCGTTCAGTTGGAAAAGTGGAACAGCGCACCCCAATTTGCCAGCCTAGCTTGCACACGAGAACAACAACAACATTTAAAATCGTTCAATTCCCGATTCTTATTCAAATCGGAAGATTAACTGCTAGTAAATAGAGATATTTAGCAATGAATCATTAACTGTCATACTAATTTTTTTTTATTTCACAGTTCGTGCTTCCAGAAGCCTTAAATATTTCTATTAAAATTTGAATTTCTTCTTCGGTTCTAAGATAATTCACTGTAACATTTGGGAATGAAAATGTTTTCAATTATACTTTTAAAGATATTTTACAAACAGTGCTACATAAGGAGTGTACTTTATGCGATTATGAAATGAAATGTGTTAGCCATAAGTTGTACAAAATATATACCTTCAGGCCCTTTAATAGTTATTTCGCTTTCCAACCACAAACTTAACATATTTATAACATCTTGATTTTCTCAAGGAACCTATCTTGGACGTTGGCTATTTACATGCTCAATTCTTAAATTTAGCTACATTGAACAAGCTACTTTTACAAACAGGTTAATTAGCAAGTGGTCATTGTCACTTTCAAGCATACAGAGAATCCCATATATAAAAAAATGTCATTTAAATGACACATAATTTCTGCACGTTTCTTTTTTAGAGAGTTCCACAGTTCGAATTTCTTCAGGTATATAGTCTTGATATTTAAATATAAATTTCAAATCATTATATCATTGCAACTACATATATATTGTGATTAAGTTAACATGGATCTTTATTTCATCTGTTTGTAGACCGTTGGTCTAACAAGTAACTTCTTGGACATCTTTGACAACTTTCACACAGGTTTAAGTAAATCATCACTGGCTAACTAGTAACCTTTTTTATTTTTTAAAAATCTCTGTTTTTGCAACCATGGCTTATAGGTAATTGTGCATCATGAATTGTGATGACCATTTCCATAACATCAGAGCAATCGCTGAAATCACGTGAATCTGATTTCAACAAAGACTCCAAATAGAAGTCTTAAAATTCACGTAGCTCAGCCGTAATAGTAGGTATACAACAGATCAATATGGACGAATTTTGAAAAAAAATTTATACTTTTCTTGCATTTCCTGTTACGAGAAACATAATATATATACTAAGTAGCAAATGTGATAAACATTCAAGAATTTATCACATTTACCAAGCTTAGTGATGATAATGATTAATCATTGGTAATTAACATCAATATTTATCGACAATTATACTTAATGCAAAAAATCTAAATATTTATAAGATCCATCGTAGAAATACTCCTTATGAAACAATGGTTTAAATGCCTATTCATTGATATCGATTATAATTAATATAGATTTGAAAGCATCCGCCTTATAAACTGAATGTATCATAAATATTAGAAAAAAAGAGGAAATTCAGGTTTAATTAGAAATAAATTAATAGCACTTTTCATGATATAAATTGTTAAATAAAAGATGATACAATTGTTAAAGTTAATGATCTACTGCAAAATGATTGTTTACCAGTAGTAACATTTATGGTTAAAAATGAGAATGATGGAATGATTCATTTTAACCAAAAAACATTTTAATTAGGCAAGAACAAATAAGAAAAATAAGGAAAAATGCTAAAGAGCACTTAAAATTACAGACAAAAAAACGTTGAAAATTTACATCTTAAACTTTCTTCTGGTAATTCGAGGCTCAGTAAAACTACAAGTACCAGTTGAGAACCGAGCAGGAAGTGATCCACAAAATTTATTAGCGGTTATATTATACATTCAAAACTGATCGATTGCAAAATGAATTTCTTAGGAAAAAAACAAGGACATTTTTTATTTATGGCAAAACAGAAATCATTTCACAGTAATCCAAGGCAAATTTATTTTCTTTGAAGATATTCTAGATTAACCATTATTACATCGAGATTTTGTTAGAAAATCATCTTTCTGAAAGTTATTAGTGATGTGTTTAAAATAAAGAGAGAGAGAGAGTGCAAATGTAATATATATATATATATATATAATATATATATATATATATATATATATATATATATATATATACAGGGTGAGCCAAAAGTTCGTTACTATTTTAAAAATTCATAAAAAAAGAAGAAAGTGAGATAAAGAAGTGCGGTTTGCAAGAAAAAGCTCACAAGGTAGTCGGATTTTTTTTTTTTTTTTTTTTTTGCAGCAAAAAAGTTTTAGTTAAAAAAGTCGCCTATAATTGTCCGAAACACAATGAAAAGGATAACAGTACGCTCCATTCATTTATTCTGATAATAACAGTTATTCAATTTGATCTCCAGTACATTGTACGACACAACTAAGGCGACTCGCAACGCCATTACAGGTGAATGCAATATGTCGGAATGAACGGCAGAAACCTCACGATAGATGGAATCTTTCAGTTCGGCCAATGTTGAAGATGATGAACGGTACACACGTGATTTCAAATAACCCCACAACCAGAAGTCGACCGGAGTGAGGTCGGGTGATCGTGGAGGCCATGCGATCTTGCAACCTCGACTGATCAGTCTCTCTTCACCAAAGGTAATCAAAAGGAATCGTTTTATTGGATTGGCATAATGTGGTGGTGCGCCATCCTGTATAAAGTTTATTACAGATAACACACCTCTTTGATTTAATGCGGGCATGACTTTGTCACGCAAAAGAGTGAGGTAACTCTTAGCGGTTACTGTGCACGTTTTCCAGCCCAATCTGGGGCAAGGTTCTTCAAAGAAGAAAGGTCCTGCAATGAAAGATGAGGTGAAGCCACACCAGACTGTCAATTTGGCTGGATGCAGAGATTTCGTCGTGTATTCATGAGGATTAGATGTTTCCCATATACGAGTGTTTGGGTGTTGACATTCCCGTGTAGTGTGAAGTGCGCCTCATCCGTCCAGAAAACATTGAACAACCACTGAGGGTCGTTTTCAATTCTTGCCATAGCCCACTCGGCAAATGATTTCCGCATAGCTGTGTCTCCCGGTTGTAACTCCTGCAGTGACTGCAGTTTGTAGGGATAGAGATGCAATATCCCGTGGAGGATATGTCGAATCGATGATTGAGGCACATCCAATATTCTTCCAGCTTCGCGAGCACTGCTACTGCCAATGGACGATTCCGCCGCTAAATCATTCATTGTGGTTTCCACCGCAGTAGTTCGGCTCTCCGCCAACGAGGGTCTTCCACTGCGTGGCCGATCCTCCAAAGAGCCAGTTTCCTCGAACCTCTTGACTATTCCAGGTTACGATATGGGGACTTTCTTCGTCTTCAGTCCTTTCGTCGTGCGAAAGTTTCGCAACGCAATAATTGCTGACTCTCCGTTCAAATAGAACAACTTCACCAACAACGCTCGATCGGGTAATGATAACATTCTGAAAGCAAATCAGAAATTCTCGAGTATCACGGCCTTTTATCACAAGATTAATTTGCATAATTCTGCTGAATCTCTCGATGTCAGCGCTATCTATAGGTGACTTTTTTAACTAAAACGTTTTTTGCTGCTAAAAAAAATCCGACTACCTTGTGAGCCCTTTCTTGCAAACTGCACTTCTTTATCTCACTTTCTTCTTTTTTTATGAATTTTTAAAATTGTAACGAACTTTTTGGCTCACATTGTATGTATATATATATATATATATATATATATATATATAAATATATATATATATATATATATAGTAATAATCTAAAATGTTTTCTTTTCACAAATGTTTTACTTAACAAAATATAAAAATTATTTTGATGTGTCAAATTTAATTAATATTTACTTTAAATTTCTATTCTGTTTAGATATGTGTAAAAATAAAATATTTACTAAAATAACAAAATAGACTTTATTCAAATATTTAGTAACGTTGATCATTTCGTCTTTCTCAATATCTTTTACGACAGAGAGAGATGCATTATTTATATTATTATATAATATATTTGTCTTAAAATATCAACTAAATTGAATGTACAGAATGTATAAAATTGGTACTGTTACTTAAACTTTTTTTAAAAAAAACTGATTGAATATTTTAAGTTTTATTTCACATCATTACGGTGTTCTTCAAAATTTTAAAAATGAAATGTTTATTACGGTTTGAGAACACACTTTTTTAATTCAACAATCATTTCTCCACAAAATATTCGTAATTTATCACATTCACCATTACATGTGGTGGACATATGTATTTGTGGATAAAAGGGATAAAAATTCAATATTATGTCACAATTATCGAGTTTAATGGTGATCTCATGAATTATCATAGGTTATTATAAATAATCACTAATTAAACTGATTAGTCACTCTTACCGTATAACATAGATATTTCAAACATATATATTATTTAATATGCGTAAAAAACATAGATGTTTCTATGTTTTCATATTCTCATTGTTATTTAAGCATGTTTTTACTGAAACGAAATTGCATTTAATGTGTTGCAATTTAAAAATAGTAATTTTTGTTTTAATGTTATGTCACAAATAAAAGTGCTTTTTCAAAATGTTTAAAAAGCAATTTATTAATTCTAAAATTGTATCTATTATGCCATAATTGAAACGCAGTAAATCAAAAATAAAATATTTTAGTAGTTATTTTTCATTTGGTTTAAAAATGTTCGATAGAAAGGGAATTTTTGCATTGATTGAATGCATTTTTACACTTACAATAATTTGTTCGATGGATAAGAAAAAGGTTTCAAACTCTTAAATCTGATAATTTTTTTTTGTAAAAATAATTAGATAAGTATAGCAAAATGATACAATTTCATGATATTTTTTGTTTTACTTTTGTTCTTCTGGCCTTTAAAACAAGACATTTTTAATTCAAGTTACATAAGTAACATAGTGTGGTTTAAAAATCTCAATAATATATTAAATGCATCACATTAAAGCAGTCTGAACTGTATTTATTGATTTTTTTCTGGGTCTGTGGTATACTGAAGTGTGTGTTGACATATTTTGGCTACACATTTTTATAAACTTAATGGTTAAATAGTTTAAACTAATAGGAAAAGGAATATTTTAACATTAATTTATTTTGTGATAAATAAAGTAAAATCCTCTTAATATAGAGTCGTAAAGCTTGTGAGCACCATTCCTTAAAAAATAATGCATATTTGTCTCACAAAAACAATCTATTATTAATTCAGTTCCAAAACAATTAAGACGAAAACAGAAACAATTTAAGAGAAAATTTAAATAATCTTTCAATTAATTTATTTCTTTTCTGTTGCGCAAAATATAATAATGTATTAAAATATAAATATAAATTTTATTTAAATTTTTTACATTTGTCCTTGCACGAGCAATTTTTTAAAATGACCGAAATCTATCAGTCATTAAACACCCAGTTAAAGTTTTTCATATATTCATTATTTTTAAGAAATGGTGTTCACAAGCTTTTTTTAAAAAAATATCTGAAACTTTATTACGTAAAAATAAATAATATTTTACATTTAAATCAAAAGGAATTTAGATGAAATTTTCAATAAATACTGAAAAAAAGAGATTTCATAAGCCTCTAATAAATAAGTCTCTCTGTGTGATTATTTTTACTTAACATAGACTGTCAAGACATATCCTTGTACATGAAGACATAGTATGTACTATTAAGAAAAAAATTTATTATCCCATCAAAAATTCAAACACTTAATTGAATTTTTTCATCTTGCAGTTTGCATAACATTATGATATAAAAATACATCTATTAATCTCAACTGTTACCAATAATAACAAATATATCAGTAAATCTATTATTTATTTTTCTTCTCTGAATTAATTAATGTTTTCAAACAAATACTATCTTTTATCTGATTTAAATAATCAATTTATCATGAATATTCGGAAATATCCATAAAGAGAAATAAATCCTCTAAAGAAAATATCTTTTTAATCTTACTGATCTTATTTATTAAACAAAGAATAAATATTATTAGATAATAATATGTAAAAAGATTTACCTTTGTGTAGAATGAGGTAAATTTTTATACCCTACAGGTTAAAAAAATGTTCAGCAAATTAAATCTTATATTGCACAATGTAAGTGATCAAGAAAATGCTTGCAGAATAGAAAATTTTTACTGTATTTTGGTATTCAAATTAGATTTTTATTCAATAATAAAAAAGTGATATAAAATATTTCAGGAATTATGTAAGACTTGAGGATAATAAATATAATATTCTTTTGGAAAACAACAATTTATTCCACTATTTGTTAATTCTTGTTTTAACATGGATTTATTTTTTCAGTAGGAAAACAGATGGCATCAGAAATATTTTTCAGGAATGAATTTAGGCATTTATTTATTTGAGAAGAAAATAACTAAAAACAATATGAATTATTAAAATTGAGTAATATAGTTTGAATCCAGAAATTACCTTTTATTTTCATTGAGAAAAATTTCTTCATTATATAATATAATTTATACATAATAACTATAATTATGAATAAATTATATTAATATAGGCATTTTTAAATTTTTAAGCACATTAAGTTTAATCATGCAAAATAAATCAATACATTTTACCAAATTTAATTTTAAAGCAGGTATATTAACTGTTATAATAATGATTGTAAGTAAAGAAATGTTACTAAAACAATCAGTCTTTACGGTGATTGTTGTTATTTTATTTCAATCAGAAAGTATTGATTACAGTAAATAACGCTTATTATAGGCAACACAAGCCACATAGGAGACAAAGAAATGTTTAGGAACTAAAACAGTGTATCATTTAGGATGAGATTAAGAGAGTATGTACTATGTGCTTGGTTCTGAATACACAGAGCACAGAGAAAATACCAAAACCACGCGTGAAAAGTGTGATGATTGGTTGGGGACATTTTAGTAATTGAATATTATTGGCACAGAAGTTTATAGACAAGGCCATAGTTTCTCTCTACGAATTCAAGTAATTTTTACAGAAGATCTGATGAGTCACCACAACGTAATTGGTCTGAATAGACTTAACAAAATACCAGCTTCTATACTGTGAAATGGCTCAGGCTGACAGTATGGTGAACAGCCTGTGATGATAAGACAAGTGAGATAGAACAGGAAAAAGTGAATCCAGGGTAAACCGTATCATGCACCATCACATATCTTTAATGCAGCAAAATAGAAATAAAAGTCGAGTTTTTTTTTCACATAAACTTATCTTTCAAATTCTACAGCAGCAAGGCCTCATTCATGCGAGAGAACAGCGTTGCTAACACTAGTGTCAGGTGTTGATAAGTAAAACCACGACTAATGTAACTTCATAATGGATCAGAAATTTCCTTGCTGACATCAGTTGGATGCTTAGCTGTATGTGTGTCTACAATAGTCAGAATTAGTATTATTACTATACACGAGAGAATCCGTCTTGCTTGTTGTTTATTAGTTAGTAAATTCTAATAAACAACGAGCATCATTATATTCATTTTTGAAAGATATTGTATTATTAATTTATTCTTGAGGTGGGAGGGGGACATTCAGAGTGAGCATTTCTTTTACTAGGTTACTTTAACAAGGCCTTAAACTAGTTATATCCAGAATATATAAGGCAATTTGTTTGTCTATAGTTTGCGCAGCAAATGCGGAACACTTTTTTCCCTTATAATGGTGCATATATGCAGTAAAATATGTATTAAATAAATATTATTATTTACAAATGTCGAACATTAGCGCCTAAGCCATTAGTTCACGGGCTCTCCAATACTTTTTAACAATGCCCTCATACTGAGAAAGAACCACACAATTATTTAAATGTTCAAAAGTCAATGGTTGACCAGAGTCACACAAAACACAGTCCGGGAAATCCACCACTCCAATCCTATAGAGATTGTCCCACAAACAATCAAGTCCAGTTAAACCTCTAAAAAGGGCGACCGCAGTCTTTCTTGGAAAAACGGGAACAGCTCTACCCTCCCCAAAATCTTCCATCTCTTTAGCTCCCTTTTTTCCATCTCTTAGGCTCCCTTTTAGCCAGTGACTCAGCCTTTTCATTGCTCAAAATATCAAAATGGGCAGGGATCCACTGGAAAGAAATTCAGTGTGCCATATCCTTTAGCAAAGGTCCACATTCTAAAATTCTTTGGGAACAATTTTGATTATTCAAAAGAGTTTGGAGTGCACTCTTAGAATCTCACAAAAATACCGTTCTTTAAAAAAATGAATGGGAATCGATAGCTGTTGGATAGCCACTGTAATAGTTTTAATTTCACCATCAAAGGCTGTGGAAAGAGGACCCATTGGTAAATAAAAACTGAAAAGCTCACAATGGATACATGCTTCTGCACCATGTGTTCTTTCTAACATAGAACCATCAGTGAAAACATGCAACCACTCATTTTCAGGTTAGCGAACCTCAATAGTTTCTATTGCGAAAGTTCATAGTTGTATATCACTCATTTCTTTTTTAACAACTTTTTGAATAAGATTATAAGATTTGCATAAATATTATAAATATTGGTACAATTTAGTTACCAAATTAATATATATGTATATATATATTTATACATTAGTACCATATATAAAAATATTAGTACCACACCACTCAGAAATCATTTCATAGATCTTGCTAAGGTATTGGAGCTAATTCTCATCGGCTATTGTCGAATGATTTCAAAACTCACCTGTGCCCGATAGACTTTTTTGAGGTTACCATAAAGGACAGGTATGTTTCGGATTAAAATATTTCAAAGTTTTTTTTTTTCTTTTTTTTTTTTTTTTTTTTTTAAAGATGTCTGTGCTTTACAGTCCCTTGACATCCTGCAAAATAGGTTATGTGAGAATAATTCGAAATTTGTATACTGCTTAAAATAGCGTAGACTAAGAAGTCAACAGAAAATCCTTCTAGACCGCAAAATCTTTTTTTTTCTGCACAAACGATAATAAAATTGTGTTGGATTACACTCAAAAACCTATAGAAGTCATACATCCACGTTCAATTATTTTTACTTCTTTGCAAGCGATGTTTGGTATTAAAGTGCTCTGTTCTGCAACTTCATAATTAATTTATGGTATCTTGTTTAGTTCTCAAAGCAAATGATTTCTCAATTCATCTTTTAGGTTTACTAAAAGTCGCCTTGTCTTGTAGACCCTCGCCAATATCTAGCCCTGTTTTACTAACTATGACTGTTTTCCTCTGTTATATACTGTATATATGAGACAATCAAAACTAAAGAACATAGATGACAGAAGTTAAAAATAATGTGATATACTTTTTATATCATATTATATCTTGTACGCAAAATCTGAATATTAGGAAATGTGTTTTATCAAAAATATTATTATATTTTATATTACTTTTGAAACTATATGCAACACTTAATAAAAAATGCAATTACATAAAAAGTAAAAGCAGTAAAAGTCATTTTTAACATAAGAATTTTCACATATCAAGTAAGTTTTTGTATCTGAAGAGATTTCCATTTGTAACTGTGCTCTTTCCTAAAAGAAATATCACTCTAAATGTTGTGACTAACTTCATAGAATACCTTAAATTTTTCTTCTCAAATATAATTCTTTTAATTCCCAAGAACATATAAAAAGGCGACCAGAATTATATATATATATATATATAAATATATATAAATATATATATATATATATATATATATATAATCCTTTATTATTAACATAAAGCAAGCTTAATTCATAAACATTTAAACACAGATTAAATTTTCAAAGTCTGTTCTTTAGTATATAATCACTTGATTAACTTCTTAAGGAATTCTACAGAACTTTTACCAAAACTTTTAATCTTATTAAATACCTACGTTAAAAAAGAATATTGTCTAGATAATTATCAGTATTTTTATTAATTTTTATAATGATTATCATTATTTAAGATGCCTTGACATCTGTGGTGTCATTGCATCAAAATGTTTTAATGAAAAAGTATTCCGAAAAAGTTTTGTTTTTGCTTTCTTAAATATTTTAATAAAAGTATTTAAATAATAATTCATAGATTTAAATATTGTTTGATAACACATTGCTTAAAAATTAGCTTATTTTTTTTCACAATACCATTGTTATGCAATTTCTTTTTATTTAACAAACATATGCTTAGGAATTCTACTACTAATAATGAAAAGAGAAAAATACTTCAAGTTAATAATGAGCTTTTTGAATTGAATTTAATCACAAATTCTCTAGAGAATACAAATGAAGTGAAATTTCGCTTGAGAGAAACTTTGTGATTCCTCTCATTAACATATACTATTTGATGTTAATGAAATTCGAATTTCTTCTGCAATCGATCATCCTACCTACAGTCCAGACATGTTGCCCGGTGATTTCCATATGTTTGGTCTCCTAAGAAATATCTAAAAAGGAAGCCACACAACTAGGGTGACGAACTCAAGGACGCTGTGAAAGACAGGAATTCTGGGAACCAGAAATCCTTCAGCTCAATAATCAATGGTACTCATGTCAATGGTACGTACTTTGAAAACAGTCTTTATTTGTACCCACACTGCCATTTCATGCCTTTTCATTTGAACACCACTTGACTTGACACATCATGACAATTCAGGAAGAAGTAATTATATGTATCACTTGTTGTTGTGTGTCTCAGTTACTTAATACGAAATATTATTAGTAAGAAATAATAATCATAGTCTTCAAGTAAATAATATAAATAAATACTCAGCCATTATTTATTAATATTTTATAGTATATAATTAAATGAATTCATTGTACTGTTTCAATATCCATAAATCATTCATTACATTTCAGTTCAAAATACAAGAATGAATGCAGAATTCAAAGTGTGTGAAATTCATGAAACTAAAATTGTTACAAAACAATCAAAGCATAAATACGATTACCTTATTGAGGTTTTGTAACTGCATCATTATGCTTACAGTACTTTATTCTATAATAAATGTGAGTGATTTGTTTTTATTTAATAAATTTTGTTTGCCAATCATATTTATTCTTTAATATTCCGCAGCAGTAATTCCTATTAATACAGCGTTTTAGTACAAACTCAAAATTGTTAGAGTCATCAAGGTTCATTTGATGCTTTCCAGTTTGAAATCATTATAGAATCCGAAATTTCCTCTCTTACTATTCTATGAAAGTGATCTGAACTCAGTACTCCATAACGACTCCTCGTAAACCGCATGCTGATTTGATTAGTACTAAATGTTACAGAAGGGATTTAATTGAATTTAACGGTCATGCAATCCTGGTATGTCCTGGTGTAGAGAATTGAATTTTTGCTTCCGGTTTGAGGAAGAGAATCGATAAGACAGTGAATGAAATTCAATGTAGTTGAATATTTTTTAATATTATGTTATTCCAGTGAGCAGTTTCAAGTTTTACAATAAATTTCTTCGGGGAATGCAAAAATTGAATATATGTTTAGAAAATTATTTTCTTTTCTTTTTTTAAAAAAATCATCTTATTCCTCGCTTTACTTCTCATATGTTTCAAAACTATAATAAATTTATGTATTTATTTAATCAAATATAATTAAAATGAGTTACATTTTTATAGACAGAAAATTCTATTCACTTTAATCGCTCAAATATATCAAAAGATTTCATATAAAGTTTATTTTTTTTTCAACAACATTTAAACAGTATTAGAAAATTTTAGATATTTATAACTTCACTATTCTTATCTAAGAAAAATTGCTCAGAAGATAAAAAACTGTGATATAGTGAAACTTTTTGATTAGTACTGGAAATAAAATTACTATTTCTTGTTTGAAGAATCACGAAACACAAGACAAATTTTCATTTATTAATAAGCTCAAATCAATTTGATTAAAATGATTTGTGATTAGTAAATATTCAGAAAAGGAAAAAAAAATTGACGAATGCACTGGTCATTTTATAGTGACCAGTGAATTTATATTCAGAAAATAATTGATTACAGAAAAAATATTAAATCATTAATATTAACTTAAAGATTTGTCCGCATTTTAAATATATTAAGTAAAAATTTATTAAAGCATATAATTTTTCAACGTAATCATTATTTTCTTATATATTCAGGCATAAATTGAAACCATTCATTCAAATTCAGTGTAAAATGAAAAAATATGAATCTGCAGGGGAAAAAAAGATCATAGTTTATTAACTCATTTCCTAGTGTTACTCAAACGACGTAGGAATTCTACTTCTCAACGTCTTGCTTAAAATTCATCCATATAGTAAATACCTTTCAGTTTCGAAACAAGTGATTAACTCCCCGTCGTATCTACACTATCCCAAGAGATAAGGGGTCGCTGAAGCCGATAATGTTCCCTAGTTACTCAGGAGTGCTTTCAACTCTTGACCACCAATAGAGGAACTGGGGAGTGGGAAAATAATTGAGATGCTTTTAAAGTATTTCTAACCAAATTAAGAGTGAAGCGTTAAGGAAAAAGGGGGAAAGTGTTTTTAGAGGAGTCTGGGGAAATTCTTGAACACCGATAAGCATAGCATTTCATGTACCAAAAGTTTATTAGAATCCAGAGAGAATTTTTTACATTATAAAGCAAAATATAGTAATAACGTTCACATTAATCTAATATATATATATATACGTACATACAGACACACATACATACATACATATATAGGTGTGTTTGCGTATATGCATAAATTACATAGCAAAAGGGAAATAGCTAAAATTGATATACATTTACAGAAAATGATTCAAGTTGTAAGATTAGCATTTTAAATTATCGATTCTGCAATACTTTTTGTAAAAACAGTAAGAAGTGACTAACATTTATTTTTAAATAAAAATTAATAGTTATTGAAAATTTCTGTGTAAATATTTAGGAACATTTCAGGTAAATTAATAAGTAAAATTTTTAAATTTAAATCTTTATGTTTTATACTGCAGCGAATTTTCAAATGCAATATTTTTTCTTTCTTTATTTATATTAGAAATCACTTTACTTTAAGGGAGTCATTTCATTGGATAACAGTGAACATCGAATGAAAACTGATTATTTTCTTACTATAAAACTGATGACTTTAACACATAAATAATCAAAAGGCTTTTTTAAATCATAAATTTATCCCATTAAAGCTGCATATTGAATGACAAAGAGTTTTCATGGAGAAAACCTAATTAAAAAGAAGATAAAATATGGTCAGCCAAAGCAAATCTAACCAAGACTACTAATAGGTTTTTTTTTTATCAGAATATTATGAAAATCCTTTTTCAATCATTATTAAAACTTTCTGCAGAATTAAATTAACAAAAAATTCCTTTTCACATAATTTCTTATTTTGCTTAACAAGTTTTTACACTTTGTTAAAAAGAACGATACCGCTTCATTTGTTAAATTATAAAAGTTGTAATTTTTTTGGAAGGATTTTATCATTTATTAAATCGATTTAATTTAATTGATAATTGAGTTCACTTTTTATAATGTTAGAACTATGTAAAAATACTTAGTGTTTTTATGTGTTTGCTTAACAGAGGAATAACGAAACTAATTTTTAAATTCCAATGATAAAAATTAACAAAAATTTAAATACATGTAATAAAGTGTACAACAATCTATTAAATTTTAATTGTTTAGCTATATTTTTAAATGCAGTGTTGTGTATTAAATACAGGCTGAAATTCATGAAAAAGGTATATGTGTATAGTTTTTTGTATGTTCAAATCAATTATACAACAGAAATTTTCTTATAAGATAGAAAATATCCCTTTTTTTAAAAAAAAGAAATATTTATCTAAGTAAATATCACATTTATTCTTAAAACCTCTCCGTTTCAAAACTGCTTTAAGAATTTTATAAATAAAAGCTATTCAACTACAGTATATTGTACAGTTTAAATAATGGGAAAGTAATTTATTTCAGCATTTCCGTAAACGGAAAAAAAAAACACATAGATATTACATATCTTTTGTGTACGTTTTTACCGGCTTAAATTTATTTTTTAATTTGTGATGAAGCAAAGCTTTTTAAGAAATAAACTTTAGTGACATGATTTAAATTGTCCAGGATTATATTATAAAATTTGTTGCGATATCCGTTTATTTGTTCATATAGAGACACAAAAAAGTGTCTTTTATGAAGGTGAGAGGATATTTTGAAAGAATATGAAATTAGAATTGGGAATGTTGATAAGAAATAAATAAGACAGATATCAGTTATTGAAACAATAGCAATTTTTTTACAAATTAAGAATAGCTCGAAGTATTTTCAAAGGTAAAACGGATTAGTAGAGTCATTTGGACCACCCCACCAGTGCATCAGTGGTATAGTGGACGGTATCCGGGTGGTGCTCTCAATGTTGCAGAAGTTACCAAACTGCCACAAGTAGATTGATCACCGTCCACCTCAGATCGCTGTCTTTTTCTAACGGTGTAAAAAACTTCCCGATCTGCACCAAGTGCAATATTAACCAGGCCTCTCTCGACCACATTTTGCATTGTTTGGGGCTTCCTCGGGAAGATATGTATCTAAGACCGTTACTCATTTTTGATTTATTAACAACAGTATAGCAATTTTCTAATAATAGTAACTTAATATTTAATAGGCAATACATAAAATAAAGGAAACATTAAATCTGAAATCAATTGAAATAAGACCTATATTGAGGCATGTTTATAAAGGACATGTTTCTTTTGCAAATAGTGACATATACTTAAAATAGAAATTTATAGAGTTTATCTGAAGTTTTGACTGTCTTAAGAGAATTAAGTATGCTGTACTAAATATTCATTTCATATGAGAATTAATAAATAAATTTACCCTAAAATTTTATATGAATCATCAAGGCTTTAATCATGCATATATTTAAAAATAAAGTAAAATGAATGTTTTTTGGTAAAGTCATAATTAATCTTCATTATTGCTATTTATTGTCATGATATTTTAATGATATACTTGAATTGTAATGAACTTATTTATACAAGTACCATTCTGAGAAATTAGCGGGAAAATTTTGACATTCAAATTATACAGTATTTATTCTCTTGTCAGAATTATATCTGATAGGTGACATAATGAGTTCTTGCTGACCTCGACGTCATGAAGTTGTATCCCACTTGAACTCTACAGTGAACTCTTCCTGCATATTGCAAATGATTTGAGTTTGTGGAAGCTTGATTGATATAAGACTCGAAATCAGTTATTTTCTTTTATTTAGTTAGAAATCATCACAATAAGTTGGTTATTAATTTTTAGTCTCTCAATGGCTAATTTTTCTATAAGAGATCTGATTTCACCACGAGAAGTTAAATACTTGTAAGGCTTATTGTTCTTTAAACATTTTATCAAAAAATGAAGTTACCATTTCAAATAACAATAGTTTTGTTGGGACGAACTTATGAAGATTTTAATGTACATGGGATTTAACCTTTTTTAAAATTAATGAAACTGAAACTATTTACGTCCTTATTTTGTGAACACTGAAAACTACTTAAATTAAATACATAAAATTTTTTAATTAATTAGATACTGAAGTAGTTTCGTGACAAAACATGGCACACTTCAGATATAAATTCTTTAAATAATTTTATTATAAAATATACCCATTAGCAGCATTTATTAATAAATTTGCCTTCATTATTATTGTGTTAATTTCAATTAATTTGCAGTTTTCATCAAGGTAATATTTTCAATGTTTTGGCAACAAGATATCTAGCATTTCTAAAAAATTGCAAGATTATTTTCATTTAATTAATAATTTAAAAAAAATTAGTAACTTGCTTAGATTAAAGTATTCGTAACTCTCATTCTATTAAAAGTGTTTGCTTTAAAGTTTCTTTTTTTATATTAATAAAAAATATTATTCTTTTATCCAATTTAAAATTTTCTATAAATACAATACTAATTAAATTGTTCAAGTATTAAATTAGATGATGTAATTAAAATAAAATTAGGCATTTACATCGTATTTTCTAGATACTTATTCATGACGTTGAATTTTTTTTTTTTTCAAAAAATGAAGCAAAACAAGGGAAAACAAAATTTACCTATGATGACGTTTTCAGAAGTGACAGGAATGTTTTTCAGCATGAAATTGGAGAAAGCTAGGATAATAAAAGATAAAAACTCTTTAAGGGTCCATAACAATTATTTTATATATTTATTTTACGGTATTTCGGGAGCACACACACATCACTCTGCTTAACCACAACAGAAGTTTAGTTAGTTTTTATGTTTTTAAGCAATGAAATGCTAATAAATGTTGAAGTGCTAAAATAATTTATTTTCATTTAGATGCTTATATAATCAAGTCATATTAGACACACAAATATAAGCAAGCAATCAATGACACAAATCAAATTTTGAAACAATATACGAAATATTTTTTCAAATGTTCCTATTTTTATAAGGAGTTATTTATTCTGAAAAATCTATTACTATTGTAAACTTAAAGCATATTTCGAAATTTCATATGCTGTAACTTAATGTAACTGGTTTCAATAAAGATTGGTAAATTCCATTTGTATGACACAGTAAAAATTCTTGGATATTTAATAATGATAATTTACTTTAAAGTGAAAATCTGATGAAGATACTGAAATTACGAGGGTCACTCTGAAATTTTTGAGATACAACTAGGTTTTAAAAGTTATACTTACAAAATTTTAAGAGTGATCAAAGTAGTCCCCTCCATCATCAATGCACTTTTGTAGACAAATTTTCCACAGTTTAAATGCCTCAAGCCAATTATTTCTTGGAATGGATGAAAAAAATGCATTTATAGCCACATCAATCTCTTCTTCTGAATGAAAACGACGTCCACATAAATTCTTTTTTAGATTAAAGAATAAACAAAAGTCGCACATAGCTAGATGAGGTGAATACGGCAGATGTTTGATCACTTTAATTTGCTTTTGTTTAAGAAACTCAACTGTTAATCCGGCTGTATGTGAAGATGCATTGTCATTGTGAAGAATTAGTCCCCTAACAATCAGTTCTTGTAAAATTTCTCGTAGACATTTAGTGGTATACCAATTTGCTGTTTCTGTCTTCTGTCCTTCCAACATGATGGCTTTGACCAATCCCATACTTCTGAAGAAAACGGCATACATCACATTTTTCAGTGCGCGTTGTTTTTTCACCCTTGTCGGCTTGGGATCATCTTCAAAGATCCATACTTTGCTTTCTTGACGTTTTGGACGTCAAAAAAAGGTATGTAAGCTTCAGTACCTTTTACAATTTTAGAAATGATGCGATGGCCACCATCATTTAGCAATTTAAGAGTTTCTTTACTCATTCTGACACGATCTTCTTTTTGGTGCTCCATTAGATTATGGGGAACCCAACGGCAAACTACTTTTTTGATATGCAATTCGTCATGAATGATTTCGTATACCAAATCACCAAATGCTAATTAAAACTGTTGAACACATTCTTCTTGATCTAATCCGGCTTTAAAATCGTAGAAAATCATAGCGCGAAAATGTTCTCGCGTCAACACCATTTTCTCTTCTGGTTAAAATTTATTCTATGCTAAACAAGTTGAAGTAAGTCAGTAAAAAAATCGTCTTCTGTGTTACAATACTTTGTATTTTAAAATTAAACCGTTATTTTTATTTTGTAAATTCTCGTCTGCACGTGTCTCAAAAATTTCAGTGTAACCCTCGTATTACTGATCAGTTAATAGAGGATTTCTTATAAGAATTATTTGAACCAACTTTTTCCCTTTAAACGAAAAATTTGCACCAAATTGTTTTTGAGAGTTTGTGCTTACTTAATATAGGGTTTATATAAGAGCTTTTAAATTGGTCATTGATTGGTAAAATTTTCCTCCATAAATTTTCAGTTTATCGATACTAAATGTGCAAGTTTCACTAATTGTGGTCCCTGCAATGATTAGTATTTTATAAACATATTATTTTGAAAATCTTTCTTAAGTTTAATTTGTTGAGAAATGAATAACACAATCATCTTACTCAAACTTTTGCATTTGCTAATAAACATCTTCATAAAGCTGTGAAAAGTTTTGCAATTATAAATTTTTTAAAAGTCTCTATACCGCCAAACTTTATATTGATGTATAATAAATAAAAACTATTATTTAATTTATAAGTAATTTAATAAAATCATCACTGGAATAATCTTTCACAGATAATTTGTCAAGATTTTAATTAATTTATTTATTATTTATTATTATGCATTGCTTTTAAAATTTACCTTTTTTTTTATCAAGCAATGTATTTTTGATCTTATTAAATATAATACATAGTTATATAACAGTACACTTATTTGCAAATATTAATTGCGAGAATATAATAACTCAGCTTTAAAACATAATAAAAGAATTATAATATTTCCAGATTCATCATTTCAAACTCAGAAACATCTGATAACAATTAGCGTTTATTATTAGTGAGTTAATTAAAATTCAAAATCTATTGATACTAAATAAGCAGTTTTCTAAAGTAGTATAAAACATTGTAAAATTTTCTTCGATTATTTTGATTAAATTAGATTTTAAAAAATTGCCGTTTGAGTAATTTAAATATAGAAGTTAGCAAACAGATAAATAATTATTATTAACATTAATATAATATAATTTTTAATTTACTACCCCAAGTTTATTGAAAAATATAATATTTAAGCTAGATTATTAATCTATCTCGCTTTTGCTACAACAATATTAAGTTTGTCTCTAATCGTGAGATAGATTCTTACATTATTTTTTGAAATAAAACTGTGTATCCCAAACCACTTAGACATTGTGATCAAATCTTCATACTTTAATGACACATTCCTTACTTAACTAATTAAAAATGTTTTATTAGTAGGTAATAAAAGTACCAAATTAGTTTATTGAGTTCCAAATTGATTTGACAAAAAATATTAATTCTAATAGCAAGATCTTTTAATGAGATTGAATGTTCCAGAGTTATAAATGGGTTCTAGAAAATAACTATAATCTACATGTTTTAATATATATCTTGGCATGATGAACCAGACAAAATTTGTATTTATAAATGAAAAGTATACAAAAATATAATTACTTATATAGGTATCATATTTTATAATTTAAAACTCATAATCATGCACAGTTAAAAAACAAAACTCATAACCAATTTAAAAATACCATTATTTTCATTTGCTCACCAGGTGTATTTGTTTGTAAAAATAATTTATATCCCATGTTTTTATAATTCCAGATCTCCAAAATATTTTAAATAATGACTTTGAAATTTATTATTCATGAAGATTTACATCTTGTTTCTAAACTCATCTTGAAGGAAATACTTTACCAAACATTTCTTAAATTGCAACTTATTGAAAAAAATCTCTTTTCATTTTGAAGGAGAAATTAAACTTCCATACAAATACATTTCAGATCAAAGTGTTTTATTAAGATGTATATTGAAAACTGAAAATATTTTTTGAAATGTCAAGATATTAATTTTTGTTTTATCAAGGATTGCGTCTGACTCATGATATATATTAAAGCATTATTATCATCGATTGATTACTTATATTAATTCAGTGCATTTTCAAGAATTATTTATTACATAAGAAATTTTATAAAGTATGAGATTAGAGAAGGAAGCTTTGTTTCTGATATTGATAAACAAGGGTTTAAAATATATTTATATAGAATAATATAAAAGAAATAATAAAATGTTTCTATATTCAAGAATTATGTTCTTGTTTTTATGAATCTGATATGCAAATATGTATATATCTTGAAAATTTGAATTCCCCTTTTAATTTTAAACAAAAAGTCACAAAAAACACTTACGATATAACATACCTATTACATATATATATATATATATATATATATATATATATATATATATATATATATATATATATATATATATATATATATATATATATATATATATATATATATATTATATATATATATGCATATATATATATATATATACATATATACACACACACACACACACACACACACATATATATATATATATATATATATATATATATATATATATATATATATATATATATATATACATATATATATATATATATATATATATATATATATATATATATATATATATATATATATATATATATATATATATATATATATATATATATATATATATATATATATATATGCATATATATATATCGATATATATATATGTGTGTGTGTCTGTATATATCCTATACTTTAGTCCAAATATACATGGATATACATACATTATTGAATGTATGTTTATGTATAAGAAGACAGACCTTTAAAATAGTCATTTCTATTTTTGAATATAAATTTGTAGCTTTTAAGCATTTTCAAATATTGGTGAGTATGTTCGGAATTATATGAAATTTGAGAAACCTCATTTTTATAATTGATATCATCAATACTTACATAATCAGTCAACTTTCTTTTACTGTAATTGTTTGTACTGTTACTGTACCTTGTCCTCAAACTGTTGAGTATTGGAAAATATATGACTAAATAGAAGCAGTATGTTTGATATAATTGAGTTTCAATATCCTGAAACTTTGCACAAATTTTATAGCTATGATTTTATAAATGCAATAAGAAAATTTAATTTAAAGTTTAAGAAAAAAATGAAAGTGTAAATAAATGAAAATAAACTGTCAATTTTTTTTCTATTGTACAATTTAAGTACTGTACAATCATTTTACACCCACACACAGAATGATTGTCTATAGAAAAAAACTGCATTTATTGCCATGTTTCATGATAGCATATTGATTATGACAAAATATTATACATGCTATTTCAGTGCATATACGTTCTGCGGGAAAAATAAGTGGCATCTGAAACTCTTCGTCAAGCAAAAAAAAAATGTTTTTTTTTAAATTTTAGATAAGAATTTGTTTTATAAAGTTTCAAGATATTATGTCTTACATCGGATAAAAAAAATTGCTTACCACCATGTATCTAAATTTTAGAGGCATGAGCTCTGTTTATCGAAGATATAGATTAATGTTTAGCAATATTGTCACTCGTAGATGCTAAAAGCCAATCAGTGTTATGTGAATGTGGCGTCGGTCTGTTTTTGTTTTTCATAAAGTACGACAACCTGGCTATGAAGAAACTATGGCTCGCTAGAACATACGCATTTCAGAGTGTTCTTTATTCTTCACAGTTGAAGTCAATTATCCAAAATTTGAAAGCATGTAAGCAATTTTTTTGGAACACAATCATTTTACCCTTAAACTTTGTAAAATCAAAAATTACAGAATGCTGTTTATTGAGTAAGTAGTTACTCAAGAGAAATTATTTATTAGAATCTATCCGTTTGATTGAGTGATTAAAATCTCTCCATTTAGTTACGCATAGCCACCACGTTAAAGGAAAATATCAGAACAATGTATGTCAATGACTGAAAAAGATACTACACATGAGAAATATGTTTTTCTCTCCAAGGAAATTATAATAAATTAAAGAGTTGTCTATCAAATAAGGAATAAAAATGAAATTGTTGAAATAAATTTTTGAAAGTTTTAGTGTTTTCTTTTGATTAAAATATAAAATTATTTTAATGTTCACGGACACTTTTGTTGTTGTTGTTCTCAAGTGCCATCTAGGCTGGCAAATTGGGGTGCGCTGCTCCATTTTTCCAACTTAGCCTTATTTGGTGTGGAGTCCGACTTCTTAAGCACACACACATGACAAAAGGACCCGTTTATAGGGTAGGAAATTATTCCCTCACAAGGAAAAGACAAAGACAGGATAAAGAGAGAGAAAGTACATCCATGCCTGATTTGGGATTCAAACCCAGGACCTCATTATCCGTAGTCAGGCACGCTGACCACACAAATCTTCACAAAATGGCGATTTGAAAATTTTCACTCCTTTTAAAAATAAGTGTGAATTTTTATCTCTTTACATAACCAGTGAAAATAAAGAAAAATGTACAAGGCCCATTGATTTCCAGCTTTTTTTATAAATGTATGCTTTGTAAGTTTTAGAATAATAACACAGTTAGCTACTTTATTTTAATTTTTGAAAAATTTTTTTTGTTTCTTTAGTTGAATATTCTTAGATTTTCCTGATACTCTCAAGGTAGAAAATAATTTCGAATACGGATGAAGCAAGTTCTGATGTTTTTAAGGAATAATTTTTAACTAAAATGGAATATTCAAGAATTCCCTGTCTCATTCGATTTATTTCTAGATTATTTCTAGAAGATTTGAACAGGAAACCTCATTTAGTTGCTTAAAAAACCTAGTAGCTAATAAATACCAATAAAATGATACATATTCTTATTTTAAGTTATTTCACAGTTAACTGAAAGCTAGGCATATATTTGCCATTAAAAGTTTTATCTTGTTAAAGCAGGAAAGATTGGCTCAAAGTAATTAATTTTTCATACCTTAAATGTGTAAATTATTTAAAAAACATGATTAGAAATACATGTTTAAGATTTCCCCTTTGATTTCTGTGCCATAAATTTAATAAACGGATTACAATTAATATGGATATTAACATTATTCATTAGACATTTCAAGATTTCTTGAGTTTCTGACAGGCAATAAAATCATGAAAACAAATTTAGAATATTTTGTTGCTATTTTCAATTGATTTAATATGAAAAGTTGTAACATTTTTATAATAAGAGTGAAAAGTTATAACATTTTATACATAAGAGATTTTTTAAATATTAAAGTTCTTATAGTAGTTAATTTAGTACTTTTGTAAGTTGTACAAAGCATTTTTTCAGCTTCATGATCTTAAGTTATCACAAAAAGGGATGATAAGCAATTTCAAACCAAGAAGAATATAAAAATATGATGAAGGTAATAAAAATTTTGGTTTCATCTTTATTAAATAAATGTTTTTTTTTATATATATTTTGTTATAAAGCATAATGTGTGTAAAGAGAAATATATAAATATGTATCATATATTTAATTTAAAATATCATTCACATAAGCTTTATAATAAATTTCTGAATACAAAATGTTTTATAAGGAAAAGAGATTTTTTAAATATTAAAGTAAATGTTACATGCGTTATTTAACTACAAGATCACTAATTAAAATGAATGATAATGTTCTTAATTGCATAGCCATGATTGAGTACCTTTATTGATTTGTTTTAGTATATTTGTTTCTTATTGTTTATCTATTATTAAAATATATTTTTCGCATTTCAATATTGTTGTATTAATATAGATAAATTTTATGTGATATTATATGAAAAAAATCTTTAATATTTTCAGATGGGACACTTTTAAATAGTAATTATGAGTGAAATTGAATAAAAATATTTAAATTTCAAGTATTTTTTTCCAATTCTCTCAACTATGGTTGCATTATTTGCTGTTCCTTTAACTGTAAATGAACTTGATGCAGGTAACAATTTCCTTTTAATATCCTTTTCTGGTTGACCTCAAATTGCTATATCTTAATTGTGGTCTACAAAAATCATGTCCATTTAAATTAAAAATTTATTTTGAACAAATGATGTAGCCAAAGCTATATATTTTGTGACGGAGCAATAGAAGAAGAAAAATTTTACGGTACTCTTTTACTGTAAGTATAAAACATTTAAGGTAGGATTTTATGAAGAAAAATATTACGTCATAAGGTTGGAAAGGTTTCATTGTGTTTTTATAAGCATTAAATAATATATGTTTATAAGAAATAAATTTAACAAAGTTATTTGTGATGATTGCTTTAGTTATAATATCTTACTAATAAACACAAAAAAATTGAATTTTATACAAGCTTTCTTAAGCAAGAAGATCAAAAAATGTTCAACAGTATTTTCTTTTAACAAAATTATTATAAGTCAAGCACTTTTTCTATATTTTCTGTTACTTTGCATTAAGAAATCGCTTCTTTTTAGAATAAACACAAGGTTAAATTCTATTATTATAAATGCTTAAAGAAATTCCCAAAATATATTAATTTTATAATATAAGTTTTATTTTTAATTTATAAGCTCACGCAGTATTATACTTAAAGAATAATTCATATTTCTAAAACATTTTCATAAACAATTAACTTATTTTAGACTTTAATTTTTTTTCTTCATTTATAAATTGCTTGAATACAAATTAACAATTTAAACAAAATTTATTGCAGTTACATATTTATGTGTATTTTTAAATAATCTATTAATAATGTATATTACATAATATATGTTAAACCAATTACTGACAATAATATCGTAAACTGTATTAAATAGTAGGAGTTGAGAAATTCAAAAAATTATTTTAAAGTACCAGGAGTAAGTAAACATAATATTCGAAAACATTTCAAGAATTTAAAATGCAAGGGAATAAAAATTAGTAAAGAGCAACTAATATTTCTGAAATAATACAACTGTGTGTATAAGAAAATAAAAAGCTTGATTTCAAAACATTTATGACAGAAATAATTTATTGATTCCCGAGACATTCGGTGAGTAATGAAATTTTCAACGATGGTATTTTGTAGAAGTCGAAGAAAACTTTCACTAGATAGCTATTTTATCTAAATGGAAACAAAATATTCTGTGCTAAATAAAAATATCATTCAGTCATAAAATCTGGTATATAGCGCTAAATGAGTGGGTACAAAGTAAGACCTATGAGAATTGCCATGTTAAAAGTAAATAACATCCCTAGATTTGAAAAAAATAAGGCATTCCTAGATGGGTTAGACGTCTTCATTTATTAGTAGTCGAACAAAGAAAGAAAATTTGGAATAATATATAAGCTCTTGCAAGAATATTTCTGACTTTTGTTTTTTCATAGACTAGAATATTTAAATTATCTACAGCAACTTAAATATTTGAATATTGTAATAGAAAAAACTTTACTTTAGTAAATATGGATTTATTCTGTCTTTCTATGATTGATTAAAATGAACTACTTTTCGCTGATTAGGTTTTAGAATTATGTTCAAAAGAAACTGATTACATAATATAACATTTTCAGGATTTGCTTATCTACATAAGCAAGTATTTTTGAATTATTTTATATGATAATTTCTGCACAAAATTTTTAATTAATTGGAATACTACTTTTTTATAAAAAAATTGTAATACATTAAAATTAAACTTATTCATAAATAGTTTTATCTTTCTTCAAAATATATTTTCAAATTATATTTAAAATATATTTAAGAAAAGTCAGATATTCTCAATATATTATAAAATGGCAATGAAAAATAACGCATAAAATAAATACCACAAATTAATGATTTTCGGATGATTGCATTATTTGTAATATGTTTCTATTGAATATAATAAAAACTGAGCTATTATACAAATTTTCTTAAGCACAAAGCTCAAGAAAAGATTAAAAGTATTTTTTGAATAAAATCATTAAAGTAACAGCAATTTTCCTACGTTTTCTGTTTACAAGCATAATTCTATCATTATAAATAATAAATTAACAAGATATATTAATTTCCATATACTTATGATTTTATAAGCAAAATCAATTTTTAACTTTAAACAAAAATTCTCATTCATAAAACATTAGCATAAACAAGCAATTGATTTTTTATATTAATTTTTCTTCATTTAAATTATTTCAACTAGTTTATCTATGAAACACTTTTAATTAACGTGTAATTATAGAAACTACACACACACGAATATATATATATATATATATATATATATATATATATATATATATATATATATATATATATATATATATATATATATATATATATGTAAGCAAAATGGAAATTTCAACTTAATATATAAACTTGTAGTTATACATAATTTTTATGTCTTGTCAACAAAAATACCTGGATGATTAAATATTTAAATTATTAGAACTTATAGAAAAACGCAGTTTTATGTCAAAATAAACAAAACCTGTAATCTAAAAAATGTATGTTTTTATCAATTTAGATATATTAGATTATTATGACATTTAGAATTGGAATTTTCCAGATTTTTTTTACATAAGCACTAATAAGATTTGCACTCTGCCTTGCACTGCAAACATTTGCAAAGCAGAGTGCAAAAAAGAACAATATCGAGAAACAAATACGCAAAGCAAAAAACGACAGTATTACTGACTTTCAGAAGGATAATTCTCTGATACAGCATCAAGTTGAAAGTGCGCTTCAGAAAATTTTTCAGGGGAGCACAATTCATACTGCCTTCAACTCTCCGATACGAATTAATTAGAAATCCTTCAGTTTTTTTGCACTTTTTGAGGGTTATTAATATCAAGGACCTTATCTAGTTGTCGATAGACATGGAAGACATGAAACAGCAGCATTGAATAAATATTGCTTGACTTAGAATATCTTCAATCAAAATAAATTTTTATTTACAAAATATGTGATGAGAAAAGTGATATCTGGAGATATCACAATGAAAATTTTCCTTGTTTGGTTCTTAAAATAAAAATGTCCCCTTTTTTGAATGTCTAATTTAATCATTAATAAATGTCATGGATCTGTTCTTGCTCCATCTATATCTTTTACTCGTTGCTTCATTGCGTCACCGATATCACCAGAATATAATTCAATATTTGAAACTTTCAACGTCTTTTTTGCCTGTAATTTCATATGCATTTTAGAACTATTTCTACATTTATTACTTGTTGTTGCCTAGATAAAATATAATTTTAAGTAAAGGGGGGGGTCACTTCATCATTCTCATTAAATCAGAAATTAATTGCATGTAAACAGCCATTTAGCTATAGATTTTTACTTTTCAAATTGGAATCATCTAATATTTCGAGTTTTGATTTCCATGAGAAGATTTTATGAGAAGTGTTATTGAGAAAGTTTATGATAAATTTAAATTTAAAATAGTCGATTCTAATAGGAAAATTAACGATCTATTGCTAAATGAATGATTTACAATAAAAGTGATGAAGTGCTCTGTTTTAACCAGACAGATTTTTAACTAGGTAACAACAAATTGGGAAATGCAGAAAGATCGCTAAATAAAGTAAAGAACCACAGACAACAAATAATGAAAGTTTCAAATTAAAATTTTCTTTTAGTAATATTGGTTATGTATACCATACACAGTGAAATTTGTGAGTACAAAATATAGACCGAGCAAGCAGTGATCCACGAAAACTATTGGCGACGATATTAGAAATATAAAACTCAAGTATTTATAATTAAGGAACGATACAAGGAAAATTTTCTTAGTTGTATACCAGAAATATCCTCATAATTTTTGAAAAAATTATTTTGCTTGAAGATTTTAAAGATTGAACAATATTACTTCGAGATTGTGTTAGAAAATCATCTATTTGTCAGCGATATTAACGTTGTGTTTGAAAAGTAGAGTGCAAGTGCAAATGTAAAATTCTGCAAAATTACGTAATTCTAAATGCGATAACATTCTGATATACCTAAATATATAAGTAACTTTGCAAATAAATATTTTATTGGAATATAGGTTTAGTTTTCATTTAGAAATGGAATGATTTTTTATAAATTCTATTAATCCAAATTGTTTACATTTTCCAGGCGTTTTAATTAACAAGATATAAAAATTAAGTATAAAATCTTAATAATTAATTGGAAGCTCTATTTTGTTTAAATAAATATGTATGTTTAAATTTGTATGCATTTACTGAAATAAGAAAACGGACTTTGTTTTATTACTAAGTAATTTTGATCATTTTGTATTTTTCTTTTCCTTTTTACACCAGATACATTATTTATGCTAATATCAAATGCATCTGTCTTAAAATGTCTACATGGTGAAGGAAAAGAAATGCCACTGTTATTTAATTTATAAAAAAAATTAAGGATTATTATAAATTTTATTTTAAGTCATCACTATGGTCTTCAAATTCTTAAGAGCGAAATGTTTAATATTCTTTCAAAAGGTTTAATTTTTTTGGTATCAAAATATCATTTTTATACAAAATAATCACAAATTATCACATTCCCCATTACAAATTGGGGATTATATGTATTTACCGGTAAAAGTGATAAATATTTAATAATTTATTACATTTAGCGTCTTTAGTGGAGATAAGAATAATCTTCGGCTTAAAATTAATTTAATTTTTAATTGATTTAATTTTACGTTAACATATCATTTGTATATAAAATGTACACTCTGTGAATTTATTTATTTTATATCATATATATATATATATATATATATATATATATATATATATATATATATATATATATATATATATATATATATATAATAAAATAAAATTTAATTAAGACGTCTGATATCTGAATAAGAAATTTCTGAATATGAATTGTGTGTGTTATCATAGATATAGAATCTGACATGATATTTTTAAATTTTTAGAATAGTGAATTCATTGAGCCATATTTAACATCATTTATAAGACAGATAAATGTAATTTTAAATTTCCGGTTTTATTAGCTTAAGGGGGGGGGAAATTAAACATTTTCTATCAGAAATTTTCTCATCATTTATTTTTTTTATTTTTGTCCACATCACTATACACAGAAAAGTGCATATAGAAAGTTTGATATTAAGTGATAAAATAATAATTATTTTCGTAAATTAATAATGCATTTGACCAGTGATTTTCGACTCAGCACTAATTTTAGTGTATTACATTAATTTTAAGGATATAGAGTATGCAAACTCAATACAGAACGTCTGCAAATTTTATGAATCTTGAATACAAAAGCTTCTGCTATGAGCCTCAATTCCAATGGCAGCACAAGTTTACTATACTTTAATTCTTTGTGACTCTAAAGCATTGGTTTTGCTTTTGCAAAAAGCATTAGAAAATGACATTTTAATGATTTGATATTGTATTTTCAGATGAAATACTTTTTCATACCGTCCCAGAAATGAATAAAATAATGACGTCTTGCAGCGACTTCAGGAATTAGATAGTAAGAGCACACCATATGTTTAGTAAAACACTAAAATGCTGGAAAATGAATTTCCCACATCCTGAGAAATAATTCCTTAAGTTCCTGAGGAAAACTATCTACGATATTTGAGTCCATTACATTTATTACCTTTAAAATCAAAATTACATCATTTTTGAATACAGATGATATGTCAAATCAAAGCGAAAATCAACAAACAGGAGCTTCAGTAAATCAGATTAAGTGACCCGTGGCATCATATATTATCATTTTATATTGTAAGGCTTTTTTACCATCGATCAGGGTTTGAAAATAATATTTCTTGTGTAGATTTGCATTTGAAAACAGCTGAAAGGCTTTATATTTATGTTTTATATTGTGCGTCTAAAATATATTTAAATTTTTAAAATACTGAAAATTTGAAAACAATATTTTTTTCTTCAATTTTAATGAACAAACGTTTATTTACATATTTTCTATCATTACTGGAGTTTTTTTTAATTTCATTTAATTCATATTGCTAAAAAATAAACCTTTTCTTGACTAAATGAATATTAATATCAAAAGTTGGCCTAAGAATCTGTTAAAGTCTTTGATTATTGTCTATATGAATGTTTTGCAAACTAATAATTTTTGTATTAAATGTATTTAGTTTTTTCTTTTTTACATTACTTTAATCATCACATTAATGAGTTTATTGTATACAGATTAAACTCAGAAAAAGAAATTAGTGAAATTTTAAGGAATTATATTTTGAAGTTTAAAAACTTGTGTAGATAAGTGATTTATTGTATGTTATAAATAAGTCGTCCAGGCAGTATGGTGGTTATAGACCTTGTCTTCTGCCGGGTGGGTTCGGGTTCGACTCCCGAATAAGACGTGGTTGTTATGTGTCACCGGGATGCATCGTTTGTTAATAAACTATGCTGTTCTCGTCTAGTAATTCTGTTTGTCTACCATTCTTCATATGTATCTCGGCATCTAGGGTGCGATGGTGGCCCACCCCCTGTGGTGCATCCGGGGCAACGCTTCGGCGGCGAAGAGGTCGCTGTTACCGGCCGGTTCCTTGGCTATAAGGGGACAATACATCCCGACATGCGCCAACCATTGGAAAAAAATGTTAAGAATAAAAAGAAAATTGTTAATACATTTCCAATTCCAGGAAAATATTCTAAGAAGTTGCTTCATATTAATATGGGTATAAATGTTAGAGACTTAACATAAATTCTGATAAACGCTGTATTCAAATTATTCCCTTTCTAATTCATTTAGTGTAGCGCAAAATAGCATTTGGTTTATGTAGCATCACTTTCTAAATTAGAGTATTTGATTATTTGATAATATAACATAAGCAATGGGCTAAATAGTATAATTTGCATTTGAATGACTTTAATTTAATTTTATTAATAGCAACGAGAAGATTCTATTTTATTATCTATCCTTTTATATATACCTTTATTTTTTGCAAATTATATTGCTGTTTAACTACTATACTATGATTACTGTTATAACTCAACTTCAATTACTTCAACTTTTATAGCTTCTGTATTTACATTCATTTAAAAAGGACTAAAGATGCGCGTTTCTTTTAATAATCTAAATTGTAATAAACCAAATTATATTAGACAAATATAACTATTATTTTCTAAAAGGACTATCAGATATTTTTATGTTATAATTAATTTTAAAAAAAATTATACAGAAATTTGAATATTATATAGGAGAAAATATTTTTCATTAATCCAAAATATATTTAATTCTTGTAGAAAGGAATTTCATCTTTTTGAGCTAATTTTTTGCTTATTGCATGTATTCATGGTTAAATACTTTTGCTTGATGCACATTCTGTGTAGATAATGAAATGTATACGAGAACAAAATTAAACTTCTAGTAACACTGCCTAAATAAGTCTCATCTGAATAAATGAACCCAACATTTATCACGTGTGCAGTTTTTTTTTTCTAAAATAATAAATGTACAGTTGAAAGAGAACTTGTAAGAAAATATGTAAAAATCCTAAGTACATATACTTTACAACATTGAAAATTCAATAGTAGAAAGGAGTGGCCAGAAATTAATGCAAAATTTAGACGCACCTCACCGAATCATGCAAATAGTTTAAAATAGGAAGCTTCCCAATTGATATTAAATAAAATGTAAGGGGAGGAACATGAAGAATACTCAACTCTCGCACCGTTATTTCTGGTGAGAAAAGTATCGTAAAAATTTTGTTCAGAGGTTGCATGTTAGAGCAGAAGATGTCGAGCTGCCAGCAATAGTGGCAGATTCAGAAGAAAGGCGATTTTATTAGAACCGTAGTGATCTAACTAAGAAGGGAAGACTAGTCCGTCCGGAAAATCTTAGCTGACACACCCCGGGGCGGAACACAATTTCCATTCAGTCGGACGCGTCCACATTACGCCAGCTGTATGGAAAATGGTTCAAACATGGAAATACAATTTCAAGTGACAGGGTGACAGGATGACCGAAATTTAAAGATAAGATTTTCATCTTTACTGCTGCAAAGTATAATTTGCCAATTAAATTCTTCAGGTTTCACAAAACACATAGGAACTTCATAAAACGATTCGAGTTTAATCAATGCATATACTAAAAATAATTATATTTTTTATGAATTTATTAAGTTAGTTCTCTATATATTTTATAAGACTAATTGCAAAAAAGGCATTAATTAAATACTTAATGCTTTTTTCTCCAAAATAAGTCTAATAATATATAAAATGTATTTGCAAGGCTTATTGCAGAAAAAAGTATTAATTAAATATTTAATTTTGCATCATTAGCAAACTAATAATGCTAAACTATGTACATTCATAAAACTTGGGAAAACAGTTGCAATCACATGATTTAAGAGGTAGATCGTTACTTATCGGAACAATGTAAATTAGAGAGAGAGAGAGAGTAGTGTAGTTAACATTTGCAATTTATTTATAAAAACTTAGTAAAATAGTTTGATGGAACATTTTATAACTCCTATTTTATCGTTGAATTGGATATCTCATTTTATAGAGTTATATAGTAATTCATGAATTAACCTTATATAGAAATTTTAATTTTCAAAAATGTTCCCAAAGTCAAATCATCTTTTTATAGTAAGATATTATTGATTTTCTATTTTTAAACTAATATATTTTTTTCTTCAAAAGCAAATTAAATAATACGAAAACAATAATAAACTGAAATATTTTCATAATAAACTAGCTGTGAAGGCCTTACAACTTCCATATCACCAAAAATATTACCAGTAATAAACACAAAATCAATTTAAATTAAGAAAATGTGCAATGAAGTTACGTAAATGGGAGGAAATATTAACTGGGAAACTTCATTTTTCTTTGAAAAATATTAAACTGGCTTAGTTTTGATTATAATTTGGATTTAATAGGAAACAAAGTTCTAAAAATTAGAGTTTCTAAAAGGAAATTTGAAGAAAACAAAGATTTTATATGCTTAAATAAGAGTTAAATTTCAAAAATCAAATGTTTCAGACTTATGGGTGTCATTTATCAGTGCTGCTATCATTAAAGAGATGCATTTATTTACAAATTAAAATTAAAAATGATTGCTTGAATTTGAAATGAACGAAAACAACTAAATTAATTCTCAATGCAAATATTCTCGAAGCAGCTTGCGTAATAAAGCAAACAAGTATGTTAATCATAATTCAAAAGAAAGGCAACCTGCCTGTGTCGAATATCAACATATTCCCTAAACATCGATTTCATCACTATATATATATATATATATATATATATATATATATATATTAAAACTATTGTTGAAATTAACATCCAAATGACTAAAGCTTAAATTTTCCTTAAATTACAATTCTGTGAAATATCAAAATAATTGTAAAACTAACGTTACCTTTCAAATAATAAGAAAAGTTTTAATATTTTTGTTACTTCTATAAGTGTGTAAAAAATATTATAAATTGTGTTTGATGAGAAATAGGAAAATAATGATTGTCTTATATTATTAATCTAGGAAATTATTATTTAGTATATTAAATTTTATATGAAATTTCTTCCCCTTTTACATATTCTTTCGCAATACAATAATTGTTGATTTGTTCCTGTAAGAAAATATTATCAAACTAGATTTTCTTTTTGCTTAATGTATACAGCTTAATATATAAATTACTCAAAATTGTGTTGAAGACATTTATTTTACATTGATAAAAATATCGCGATTTTGATGCCACAAGTAATATGCAAGAATAATTCAATTTTACAATTATATAATTCAATTATTCATGCATATGAAATTCAAAACGTGCTGACTTTCAGCTTTGCACTTTTTCATGTAAAGATGTTAGTATGTAAATCTTAAGAAACGAGAACATATTTTACATACAACTACAAAACAATTGGAAAAGAGTTTTATATTGATCAGTGTAGTAAAATATATCAAATTCATGAGATGAGGAAAATATCAATCCTAAATCACAAAATAGAACTGGAATGCCATTTTTGATACACTGGATATTGTATCGTGCTTAATAAAAGCGACTGGAGCGCCACAAATAGATCGTGGCAACAATGTCTTCCAAGTAAAACAACTTCCCCGGGGGAAGTAGTTGAAGTATTATGTCAAGTATATTAACATAGTATACACATCAAGGTCCCCAAAAAGAGAGAAGTAATGAGAGCCAAGTTAACTTAAAATGAAGAAAACAATTATTTTAGCTGCAAATGCGAGGGAAATCGTGTATTTCTAATAGTTTTGAAACCTTTCAGTATACCTTTACACGTGATAAAGTATGAAAATCTTTTAAGAAAAGGCGTAATTTGGTAATTTGGGGAGTGTTGCACGAGAGATCAGAATTGGCAAACGTTTAGTTTTAAGAGTTTGGAATACCTTTCAAATTCCAGATACAGTTGTGAGAAAAGTTAGCAGTGATCAGTCATAGAAAGTAACTGCAAATAATGGCCAGTATATCCTTTTGCAGGTGAAACAAGATTGGAACCAGACATCTCGCAATGTCTTTGCTCTTGCGTATGGAGATTGGATGGCAAGTATCTCTTAGTATGGGCAAAAATCTTTATATTTTTTTTAAAATTTTACCATTATTTAGTGTTTCATACCATTAGCAGCAGCCTATTGTGCTATTGTGTATAGAATTCACAACGATATCAAGAATACCAATACTTGATAGCTTATCAATTGAGTTGCGTTCTAATTTTTGATTATAACAAAGGTCTGAAGAGACACAGATTCATCCTCTATCAATTACATTAAATTACATTAATTCTAAGATTTATGCAGATAGGTAATTCGGATGTATGTTTTCCGACAGCATTTAACTCTGCATCTGTTGACTGCTACATTTTTTAACTTTTAGCGTGTATAGCTCGTATTGTGCCAATAAATACTTTGCTTGTTATCAATATAATCACATATATTCGAAGCAGCGGTGTAGGACCTTCTTGTACAGGACAGATCATTCTTGCAGAAACATCCCTGGATGTGTGGAGTAAGTTAGTGAATATCGCGAAAAACTGTAACTCTGAATGTAAGTTGAAATAATGTATGCAAATATTCTACTTTTTTATAAGATTTATGATGACTTGAAATTACTTCTGCTTAAAGCCATTTAAATTCGATTGGAAAGGTTTGTTTAATGGAAAATATTTAGTTTATATATATATATATATATATATATATATATATATATATATATATATATATATATATATATATATATATATATATATATATCATGTATATAAAGCGATGTACATATGTTACAAGTTTAGAAGTGTTTAGAAGTTTTAGGTTTAAAAATGGCACTTGGAAAGTGCTAAATATTTCAAAAGATAATATATTACAAAATTAAATAAATGAATTTCTAATTATTAATTTATTTGAAATAAAACAAAAAAGTAACCTAATATTTTCGTAAACTAAACAGTTACAGTTGTTTTAAATTTGCAGCAATTTTTACTGAAATAAAGTGTTTCAAACCTGGATTAACAGTATTTTTCTATCACCTAAAAGATATTGAATAAAGAAATTTTCAAGTTGAATAAACTGAAAAACTTACAGGAAATAAATTATTAAGTTTACTTTTTACTTAAAGCCTCTTCTAATTAAAATTTCATAGAAGAGAAAAAATATTTTTCTCATTTATCAAAAACTAAAGCATTTTTAAGCTACACCTTAGTCAGGTGTAAGCAATTAAGAAATTTTTAATAGACTTCCTAAGTTTTAGAAAATGATACTCAAATGAAATACTTGATTTTAATTAGTGATTGATCAAAGTGTGAATTAGATTAATTACCTAATTACAGTTAATTTTGTTTTGGAAAAAAAATTAAACAAAGCTTATGAGATCCTGCAGATTATTTTTTAATGAAAATATCATGATAGGAAGTGAAAATTTTAAGAATGTTATATAACATTAATTAATAAATAATAATCTTTAAAAAAAGTTTTATAACTTTAAAATTAATATGAATGATAATTTTACCAAGTGACTGAGGAAAGTGGAACTTCTTTACTTTTTACTTTAACAACATTTACAAACATGAGTTCGTGATAAACTGGAATTAAATTAAATGCACATTTATATAAAGTAATATATTTGCAGAAATTATAGTTTTTCACATATAAAAAGGCCACTAATTAGCAATAAAGAAAAACGCCCTGTATTTACATTAGATTTTATAAGTGTAACTAAACTTCTTGCTGAATACGGGAATGCTTTAATGACTGAATTGAGCAAATACCTTTACCAATGTCATTTAGTTAGAAATAAACAACATAACTCAATATAGTATCATGTACTGTTATTCAAGTTGTGAATATTAAAGCAATCATTTTTCAGTTAATTTAATACACGGAAATGGATTCTTGAGTTTGGTTTGTCTTATAAGATTAAAATTTCAAAATTTTCCGCAAACTTCTTCATATTATTAAATATAGCATGTTCATATATCTCGATGCTGTGAGAGAATTGCTGCTCTTATGTGCAGTTCTTATTAATTATTTAATTATTACAATAAAATTTTACATTTGTTTATTTACGTCCAAATCCAGATAGGATGATTAATATTCATATCAATTTAAGGGTAAGAAGATAGTTATGAAAGAACTTAAGAACACATTTGTGTTTGTTACTTTAAGTAATATTAACTAAAGGTGTATCTATTTTTTACATGGTAATGCTCATTCTCCTTTAGTAAATTTCATTATTCCTAGCAAATGGACAAGCGGGAAATTTTTCTTTATGTGTAATACTTTAAATAGGGTATTTTGAAAATTATAGGCACTGCAGTGTATATTTTGATAGTAAAATATCACAATATTTCTTTGGAAATAAAAATTGCTTACTTAAGAGCTCATGTGTGATTTTTGATTTATTCTGTAATATTTCATTCACTTAGCTCTACATATTTTTGTTTTATTTTGATCAATCTGTGTATAAAGATACAAATTGAGAAAATTAGCATAAATATAAAACAGGAATATTCTAGAATCAATCTAAAAATGTTAAAAATTTTAAATGTTTTTCCCAAATTCTGGTGATGGAATTACATAAGTGGCACAGATAATTTTACCATGTGGAATTTCATTTGCTACCAAAATGCATGTAAAAAGTATTTCAGTGAAATTATAGATTAAATAAATAAAATGATAGACATAAATCCAATAATGAATTTGTACGAAACTCTGTTTTAGTTTTAGGAAAATATATGGTAAGAAGACTAATGAGTTTTAAATTCAATAATTATTGATTTCAAGTAGACTAAGAAGAATGTAGTTCCAATCTACACAACTCATTATATTACTTTATGGAATATTACATTTTTAAATTATGAGAATACTTAGATCTAAAATTAATTGTAGCTAAATAATTCCCTTATTCATACAAGTAGTTTTTGAAATATGTACTATTATCAACAAAAACTAAAAGGCGCTGTGAGGTTTCATAGAATTTTAATAGCTATGTTCGCTTTTTGCTCAAAATATACTAATTGTAAAATTACTATCAATTATCATATAAAATAATTATGATTATTTATATTTTTAACAAGTAGAAAAGTATTTATTTAATTTCAGTAGCGTAACATAGTAATTATTAGAAATAAATATTGAAATTTTGTTTTCACATTGACATCAAATTAATTAAATTTCATTGTTACCAAAAATGACTCAATCAATATTTGATCAATAGAAGCCTGCAATCTTAAATGGAAATATGACCATATTTTTTTGGAGTGAAAAAGAAATTTGTTTTGGCAAACAGAAATTCCAGGAGTAATTTCTTTCCAGGTTATGAAGAGTATACAAAACATGCATACAAGGTAAAACCAAGCATTGCATAGCATGTTAAGGCAACGCTTTAAATAATTAACCTTTCTATAACATTTATTTACTCCCCATTCAGATCAATGCCAAAATTGAGGGAGTAGATCCTCTGGTGCTGTCATCTATCGGAGGATTTGAAGATCAAAAGTCGTACTTTCACCTTTATGGTGCTCTGATTAAAACGAAAGATGCTCCCAATTGACTTAAGCTCATATAGCCAAGGCACAGTGAACTTAACTTGTCAAGATGTCATTAGTAAAAACAACATAACATCTTAATAACGTTTATTTTCTCTGATTATCAGGTATATTTGGTTTTGGTGACACTTGAAACTCATGAAAGATTAAAATTCATTGCATCTACCTGATAAAAGTTACTCTTTGAATCTACATTTAACAATATTTCACACCATGAGATTTAGATTTCCAGACATACAATTAAACTTACTACTTATCCTATCATCTCATAATTTTAGATAATTTTGAAAATGGGTCTCAATTTTTCTGCATATTTGTCTTAGGATTTTTCATATTCGTAAAGTAATAAAAATGTAAAATTGGTGAGAAATTATAAAATGTATTTAAAAAAAAAAAACTGGCAAGACTTCATTTAAATTGTAACAAATGATTTAATTGAATACAATGCCATCTGTAAGTGATTATAATTAAGGATTTTAATTTTTACAAGAATTATTTAACATTATTTTATTCAATTTTTCCAAAATTTCAAATTTTTTGAAGAGGCATCCTTGGTTTCATTTTTAAAACATCATATATACATCAATTTTTTTAAAAATTTTAACAATATGTGTTAGGTAAATGTACTGGAAGATGTGTGTGTCTCAAAAGTCACTTCAGTCAATAATTGTACTTTTTCGTTTCATAAAATTTCTCCTTAATTGATAACGTAACCGTACATTTCCCTTGCCGCATAATATTTGATAACTGTATTAGCAAATAGAATTGATTGCTATTTGACTGATTGATTGTTATTTGAGTTGATAATGATTTATCAAGCTTATCAACCAAAGAATTTTCTGAATTTTTCCCATGTAAAGCCACATTGATCTGGACAAAGAAAAAGATCCAAATTAAGATTGATAAAAAGTAAAACTGTTTTCTTTCAAATAATCCTAATTTTTTAGTTTCAATAAAATTCAAACTTTTATGTTTTTTGTTCCATTTATTTTACTATTTTGAGTAGATATTGCGAAAAGCAATGAAACTGCTTCGAAAGAATATTTTTAGATTTATTTCATGCATAACACATTTGTAATGAAAAATATAAACTAAAATTCAAGTTTAACTAATTCAATTGAATCACATTATGCAACATATACTTTTTGCATTACAGCTTTGTATGTACTGGTAATATTAGAAAATTAATGCTCAAAAAATGAAAAGTTGCTCTTCATACTTATGTTAATTTGAAAAATTTTGTGAAAAAGTGTTTTTTTTTTTTTTTTTTTTAAGGAAAAAAAAAACTTGGTACACAAATGTCTCTATTAAAACAGATATGAGCAAATATTATATATAACTTAAACTACTGTAAGAATCACTGCTAAAATATGTGATTTCGACAGCAATTAAAGTTATCATCAAATAAGTTTCTACTTAAAACTTCATGAAAATTTTGTTTTTAGTAATTTACTTAATTTTCATTGTTACTAAGCTTTGATATAAATAGTTTGTTAATCATCGACATTTGTCTTAGTAAAATTTTCATTACTTTGTGGAGCAATGAAACCGGAATTATACTTTTTATGTTAGCTTATGTAATTAAATGCATAGATGCTTTCAATTCTTCCAAACGAATTAATGTAAAAGCAATTAAAATCTCTTATGAGGATTCAAGATGACTAATAAAGAATCTAACTGAAGAGGAATGGAATGCTGGGAGTATATTCATCTGAGCGTCTAGACCTGATGGAAATAAGTTTGTAAAAGTACTTTGACAACATATTCAAACTTCGTAGCAAAGTAATTAATGCGTCAGAGAAAAATTCGTTCTTTTCTATTTCCCTTAATTAATGAAAGAAAGATATTGACTACACCAATTTCAATTTTGGAATGTGTTTGTATGTTTTTTACAAATATTTTTCTTTTCATCTAATATTTAGAGTAAAGAAAGTTTAAGAAGCAAATCAATACCTTTGAGTAATACCGCAAAAGTACTACTGTTGGTGATGAAACTTTTAATGAATGCATGGGAACGAAATCATAGAAGAATTAAAGGCTCGATTGTGAAATGGAAATGAAATTTTAGCAATTAAGCATTATTATTAAAGTTTTCATCGTAACATCAATATTGAAAAATGTAACTGAATTAAATAATGATAGTTTCTAATAATGGGAATTTATCTTTGTCAACTCAACAAGACAAGGCTTAAAAAAATTTTTTATATAATAAAAATAGTATTTGAAAAGAATTTGTACCACAATTTAAGAAATATAGTTTTATAATATAAGGTCATTAAAAATTTCATTGATTTGGAGCACTGAGCCATCATTCATGTGTAAAAGTTATTGGGTGATATATTGATTTTATTCCATGTAAAAAAAGTTAATTCAAAAAACTTCTTCCTAATTCATTTTTGTTTTGTTAAGTTTCCAGTAATATATTTCCTGTTAACTGAGCACTTAATATGGGAAAATGGTATTGATATTTACCTATATTATGATTTCCATTTTAGTAAGGATTAATCTTCATTTATAGATTAATCCGAATTTATATTACATACTACTCATGTTCAAATTATACAATTTGCAATATCAGTATAGAAATGAATAATAAAAAGGAAAATCAAAGGTATTATCACTGGACGTATTTCAAAATTAAAATGATTTATTGTCACCTTTTAGTATTCCTAAATTATATCAGGTTACAAAAATACATTATTTTTGCTTTTGGACTCGCAAAGTAACTATCAAAACTCAAAATGAGTTATTAACACTTCATACTAAACCTTTTTGCATCTGACTTAAATAGTTAGGGAAAAAGTCATAAGATCAGCATCAAAATCTAACATATAATTTTTGTTTTTCATATTAATTTCCGCATTAGTTTTATCTCGCAAATTATTTTTGAAAATAATAATTCTGAATAAAACTTAAGGTCTCAATTTCATCTTTCAATTATTTTTCGTTTGCTGCATGAATTCAAAATAATTATTAATGGTAAGAATGTTTTATCTTTAATATTAAAAAAATAATATGTGAAAAAACTTTTGATAAAAATCTTTCGGGATAAAAAAGCTTACTTCATAATCTTACTAAGCAATTTCATTTAAATATTATAGAAATCGTAAGATTTTAACTGAACTATTTCAATAGATAGAGAAAGCTTGAGCTATTTTCTGAGTCACCTAAATGCTAATAGATTTTGAGGAAATTGAGAATGCCCATAAAGTCTTCCTCTCCTCAACTTTGAGGAAAAAGTTTGTCTGAATCAAAACTAGCTCATCCTTTAATTATTCTCAACTCATTCATGAAGGAATTTCCTTCAACATGGTTCCCAAATCTTCAAATTGGACCACGTAAACGCCAAAAGCAAAGTTTAAACGTTTATTATATGTAATATATTATTTAATTTGTTTGATAAATATCTTCTCAATTTAAGATTCAGTAAACACTGAAAGTAAACTAAGGCCAAAGAAAAATGTGGGAAGAAAATTGGTTTGCTGAAATAAAGAAATTCATTGAGGAAATTTTAACTTAGTTCGATAGAATAATTAAGCGATTTAATAATGTGTTATTTAAATTCAGTTAATAAATTTGATTAATTAAATAATATCTATTTAATCTAGATCGATGAATTAAAATTAAATTTAGATTTATAAATGGTATAGAAGATGACATCAATTTTTTTTTCTTTGAAGTAACGTTTTTTTATATATTATATACTTTATTATAATATATTTTTATATGCATTATCATAGTTTATTTTTATGAAATCTGTATTTTTGCAAAATATCATATTCCTTACTTTTAGTAGCATGTATCTAAATTGTTTAAAAAAGTCATAATCATTAGATATTACCTAAAGTTTTCTTTATTTCTATGTATTATTTTTTGCAAACATTTAATTATATGTAAACATAGTTAGAATATACATACATTGCAGAAATTGTTTCTATTACCATACTGAATTATTATTTTCTTAATTTACATTTAGCTTTCTTGCGTTGTATTTACTTAACTTTCTTTGGTTTTATGTCTGTTTAAAAGTGTTATTTTTAATCATTACTTTTTAGATTTATAAGTAGGTTTAAATAATTGGTTCTATGCTTCTAATTTTTGATAAAATGAAAGTATATAACATTTCAATTACTTGGATTAAGATTCAATATTTAGATAATTTTATGTAGGGTAAAAATGTATTGAATTTAATCTTAACAATTTTTTCATTATGATGAGATTTTCGGTGGTTTATTTTAGAGACACTGGTGGAAAAAAATAATTGGAAAATTATTTAAAGTAATTTTTATTGCTATATAAATTAACATTATACAAGATTAGAAAATTAGTTATTAAGGTGAAAACAGTAACTTTAAAATTGCATTAATATATATATATATATATATATTACTCAGATCTCATATCAAGCTTTGTTAATTTTAAAACTGGAAATATTTAAAACGTAAAGTGGCTAAAACCGTTAGCCATGAGATTTTTGTCTTCACAGAATGAAGTCAGTTTGATATTGTAGAAATATTAAAAATAAAATTAAAGTTTTAATATTAAACTTTTTTATATGAAGCAATGAATTAGGGATCGTTAAATTTCTTTCAATGCTATTTTCTCTGTCACTTTAGAGAAATTATAAGATTTCTCAAGAAATATTTTCCATACAAATACAAATGAAAGTAGATTTTTGTATACTTTGAAAATTAGATCTAAATAAAAAATATGTTTTATCCATTTCAAGGTAATTCCACTATAAATATATATTTTATAGAGTTTACATGTATGGTGTTTAAGAATGAAACCCTTCTTTGAAACAGTCATAAGTGAAACAATATGTAGATTTAAACTTATAAATATTAGTATAAAAATATTATGACAATTTATTTCGTCCAATTATAAAAATACCATAGCTCACTTTCTAAACAGTAGTATCTTATAAGATCACTGTTTCTAGAAAGCAAGTCTCCTGTTCACAAATGACTTTCATTGCTTTCCCAATAGTAACTTTAAGATCTGAAAATGAAATTACACCGTTATATCACTTTTTTTTCGATTTATTCGACTTCTTCATTGTAACTATAAGAAATTACCCTGTAATAGTTTCACATCTAAAAATTTTACTGTGTTGTTGAATAGTAAAACTAGCTCAGAAAATTTGTTCAGTATCAAACGTATGCAAATATTTATTCAAGTTTTTATTAAACATAAAAGAGAAGTATTTTTTGTGTCTAAAATAATGGAAATATGCTAAAAGAAATAATTTTACACCGATGAACAAAGAAAATATAATTTTTAACATATATAAGTAAAAATAAAGAAATGGAGGCAAATAAGTACTACGAACAAGAAAAAGATGACTCTTGTTTTCTCAAAAATTGAAAGCTTTTTAAGAAAAAATGTTTTCAGAGAAAGGAAGATAAGTGGTTTTAAATCATTAGTTTTACTTTCGTAAGAATCTTTAACTAGTGTTCAAGAAATCGAAGAAATATATGAAGAAATGTGATATTTCCGTAATAAACCAATGCCGGATTTTTTTAAACATGGGAAAAATTTAAACGCATATCACACTTTTACAATATATTTTTAAAATTTGAAATTAGAGGAAAATCATTTGTAGAAACAATAAAATTTTCTCGAATATTGTACGTTACTTAATAAAACTCATTTGGTCAAGTGAAATTTTAATTTTTCAACGACACCATAAGAACTCAAGTTGAAATACGTTTTATTGTATATGGGTGAATTAAATTAGCTAGTAATATTTCATCATACTCTCGAACTTCTAAGCAAAAATTTAAGCATAAATGGGATTATTACAATGTATTACTCTAGTAAACACACTAGGTCTTAAGTCCAAGGTACTTTAGTAGAATTTAATGATGAATGAAATATCATGAACATCGAACTACTATTAAAAGTATATCTCAACAGGAAAAATACATTTTTTGAAAACGTTTAAGATAAATTTAAACATATAATGATTTGAAAATGTTGGTGCTTATTTACATTTCTTGCACATTTGCATAAGTTTAATTGGAAATAAGTGTCAAAAAATAGTAAAATGAAATGTTTCAATTTGAAAAGATTTTTAGAAAGTTCACGTGAAATACCATTTAAATTTAGAATTAATTTAATAAAAAACTGGGATAAAATGGGCAGATACACCAAAGAAATAATACAGTTATTTACTTTTTTCACTTAAAGAATGACAGTATTCGTATCCTTTAATTTATTTTACAGTTCAGTATAATATTCTTCCCCCCCCCCCCAATGTAAGTTCTTATTTTATTCAAATTTCTTATTTAATTGAATTCCATAGCAATACAGTAAATTAAAAAATAACAAGCCATTCTTAGAACAACAATTTATAACAAAAAAATTTCCAATTTTTCTTTAGAGCTTAAAATAATTTTAGATACAATTTGTAGAGTTTTCGGAATCTCATTTACGTAATGCTTCGATTGCGCTTTCTAAAATATCAATTTGAATTAATGTTTTTAATGTCTGAGTATATTGAATAATTACATTATGAAAAGATTTCTCATAATTCTTATGTTAAATTATTTTGAAATTTAGAGCAGAGTAAACTTTTGGAAAGATTATTCATAACGGAAAATAAATTTGTAATATATATATATATATATATATATATATACATATATATATATATATATATATATATATATTAACTTTTCTATAAATATTTAATTATATGTAAAAAATGTTGGAATACATATATTATTAGGAAAATTATTTCTATTCTTATTACCATACTGTGAATTACTATTTTCTTAAATTAAATTATTTATTTTATTGTTTTATTACGTTACATGTCTATTTAAAGGATTATTTTTAATCATTGAAAATTTCGAATTTATCTCTACAGCTGAAAATAGTTTAAAATATTTAAGAAAATGAAATTTATTGCATTTTAAAGAAAATATTTCACTTTATTAAGAAATCTATCGTAAAAGAAATTTCGAAGTGAGGTTACAATTCTGCAGAATTTTGAGAAGTGAATTCTATTATAATTTTAATAGACTTTCCATTTCGAATTGTAAATCTTCTACCATTCTTCTCATAATTCCTATGTTAAATATGTATTCCACTGGTTGCTTGGAAATTTTCTGTAGAGATTATCAAACTTTTTTGTGAGAAAATGCATGCTTTCTCATAAATTACACTTAATCTTTTTAATGTAATTTGCTAAGATTTTAATGCATAAATTGTACTATTTTCAGATATTTGTATTGAAATGTAAAGAAACAACTTTTAATACAATGCTTTTATAAAAATGATCCTATGTTTTAATAATTGGAAAAAAAAATCCTAAGGTTCTGTCGCAGAATCTACTGAGAATATTAAAATACGCTTAATGCAAAGCAAAATTTTAAAATATGTATAATATTAGAAGAAGAAATATGTATTTATATAATAAGGAGAGTAATTTTCACGCACTATTCTCTTGCACACACTTTCACGAAGTAAAGTAGTAAGCATTCAATATTATTATGGAAAATTTTGATGTAAAATAAATACATTTGGTAATGTTTAATATGTTGAAACTGTAAAAACTATTCCACTCAAATTATATATATTTTATATTCAAAATATTTTCGCAAAATAATTTAACCATTCACCTTAAAATGTATAAAACAGATATTTGCTTAATCTTAAGAAAATCAAGAAATAAAGAGGCGGTTTTATATGGACAGTATAAATCTATTAAAAAAATATAAAGAGAAAAGCGAAAAGTACGTTTTATTAAGATTAATATTTTAATTCTACTTTTTTAGTTTTTATTATAAAATTCATAACAGTAAACTGTACTTAGTGTCAAATAGATGTTATTATGAGCTAAGTATATTAAAGATTATCGAAGCTAATTATATTTTTCGTATGTATCATATATTTTGAAATACACCAACTTAATCATTTAAATTTATCTTTTACTATGAGATAATGTAAGGAAAACCAGATAATATTAAGTATTGTCTTACGCAACGTTTATCATGTTTTATTGCGTAAAAATTTGTTATTAGTGGTTCATAAATACATTAAACATAAAAAATGACAAAAGAAAACTTCTTTGGAAATTTCATGGCATTACTTTTGGTTATCTTCATTTAATAGGAATGATAGCTGTACTGTAACACTTTCATTATTTTGCAATTAAATTTTAGTAGAAATATCATTAACTCATTATTGAACACTATAAAAGCGAAATGAATGTTAGTGATTATAAATTTTACGTACTAATTTAGCCCTTGTTTTTCGTTACGCACGAATATTTTGAAGTTCAGTAGTTATAAATTGACTAAAATAATAGAAAACTTAATAACTTAATGTTTCCCTTTTTACTAAAATTCTCATTTATCAACATTCCTTCTAATATAGTATTCTCTTTATTAATAAATAATTTTATCATTTTATGAACTAAATGTATACTTAATTTTCGCAAAGATACGTTCATGCGTAATAATGATTAGGAATTACTTTCTTTTCATATCCGTCAGTATGAGAGTTGTTTAATGCACATGATGTAATCATGTGTTCAATAATAAAAATTCAGAAATGAATTTATGTATTATTTTGAGCTCATAATGAAAGCATAAATTGATAATTAAATGATATCAATGTTTTTGGAATATTTTTTAGAATTCTAGTTATTTCTTTTGGGAAACATCCTTAGAGAAAAAAAAAAATAAGAAAAATTATCTGGGCTGTAAATGATATTTCTTTTAGTTCGTTCACTGATATCTGTTAAATTGTACTTATATTATTGAAAACTTCATCTACCCGTAATTATTTTCCGTAAATTTGTAATATATTATACAAACCATTTGCATAATTATTTGTGAAATCATTAAAACGCTCAAGATTAGAAGATACATAATATTCTTACATTCCACAGGTAATGAGTGAATTACTTTGAATATCATTAATTAAATTAAGAAATACCATAAAATAAAATTTAAATTAAGAATTACCTAAAAATCCCGGTATTGCTTAGACTACTATATTACCATATAAAATTAATCCCCACCACAAGTTGAATCTCTAAAAACACTTGATGCTTTAAATATTCAAAAATATTTCTAGTTCAATATCATGAACATTACCCGTTGTTTACTATTTATGTTTAGTATTAATTAAATTCAACTTATTAACATTAAATGGCTTGTGAAAAAATTTGCATTCATAAGAAACAAGAATTTAAAAAATTAAGAATAATTATGAAAGTAGCTGAAAAATCAGTTTATTTGACGCACTGAAGTTAATTACAATAGAAAAAGTGATAAATGCTATTTCTCATAACTCGATTGTTGAAACCATCTGGTCAATTCACATGAAATCTTCTGATTTTATTGGTTTTCTATTTTAACAGTGAATAAAATTATTTTTCTTCTCAGAATTTTTGAAAACCACTAACATTCATTAGCGTAAAAAAACATAATTTATTTTAATATTCATGTGTTAGAGTTTACCTCAACGTTTTTATTTTTATAAATTAATGCAATATATTACAATGGTTTCATTTATGTAACAATAATGCGTATAATATTTAAAAGAATTGATTTAGACTGGCAAAGTAGAGAGCAAAAGAGTAATTTGTCGATTTACAGATATACAGCATGCTAATTTTCAATGAATATAAAAATAAGAAAATAATGCAATTAATTAAAGTTGTATAATTTTTCAAATTTTTAAATTTTATTGTATTAAAAAAAACTTCTTATAAACCAATAACTGTGCCATGTATAATCCTTGTAACATACACTTAAGAATACAGTATCAATCACTGAAAACTTATATTTCATTTTCATTTTAAGTCGCATTAATCTCATCTCTCATAAAGTTACTTTTTTTCATTATGAATAAAAATTTGTTAGCAGTTCCTGTTAAAAAAAATTAATATTTTCAAAGTATTCTACAAAAGTGAATCACAATCTTAAAATAAATGAATTTTACGTAATTTTTTTATTATGTGAAGTACCATTTAAGATATTTCTCATTAGTTTTAATATATATCAGAATATTAATAAATTATACATTCAATAAGATCAAAAAATTAAAATTACTCTTTTGTTAATTCTGTGAATTATATTAATATATTTAATTATTCTAAAAGAAGCAGTTATATTTGATTTAGTAAATTATATATATAGGGAGAGAGTTTTGTTTATATAATATGAAAGGTGGTTTTACAAAATATTTTAATAAATATCCTTATCTTGTTCTTACTTCGGTACACACATTAATTTACAAAAATTCCTATATAAATAATTTTTGGAATATTATTGTAAATAATATTCATCTTTCTAACTGAAATTTCGCTTAATTCAATCAAATTTAAAGCACTATAAAGATGCATTTCAGAATGTTGAAATTTCAGGATATAGTTGCCTAGAATTTGTTACAAAACAACTTACATGGTTAATGACGTAAATGGTTAAAGATAACTTTGGTAAAGAAGTCTTAGTACGTTTTAAGGTGCTTAGGACAAAATAAACTTTATGAACCTGTACTTTTTACTTCAAATTGTTTCTTTTAAATAATTGGCATAAGTTCATTCAAAGCAATCTTATTTCAGATTTTATCACCAACGTATATTGCAAGTCACAACATCTTTTAAGACTGGTCATAAAAGTATCTAACTAAATATAAATATAATTTATAATTATTTAAATAGAATAAATAGACAGAATACATGCATCCATAACGAATGAAATTAAATTGAAAAAAACCATCTTTTCATAATTATTTATGATGGTGTAAAGTTTAAAAACACCAATAATTTCTTTCTTTATAAAAACACATACAGGAGTTAAATCCAGATTGAACTGTCGTATCCTCTCTAGAGACATGTGTTATTTAATTTTAAGTGTTTTTTTAAATATATATATATATATATATATATATATATATATACATACATATATATATAATATATATATTTTAAAAACACGCGTAAATTTGTAAGAAAAATATGTTTATGAAAAATTAATGGATTGTTTTTAAAGAACTAAATTATAACTCTCAAAATATTTCGAAATATATGAATGATAAAAAGCTGTATCTGGGAAAAAAGTTTTTATGTACATTAATTTAATTTGCAGAAAGAAGAAATAGAACCATTTGGGACACGTTTTTTGTATTTTCATAAAAGAAATATTTGATATATAATTCATTCAAACTTAACTATGTTAAATAAAACAATTAATAAAAATATTACTTTAATATTTTCATCCCAAATTAATAAATATAATGTATATTATATTGTATATTCGTCGTATATTCTACAAAGATTATTAACCACATGGTTTTCTAATGAGCAATGTAAAACTTTATGAATAAATTTAAATTTTTTTAATCTTTTAAAAAATTAGTTACTTTATTATTTTAAAATATTTATAGTTTTGAAACTAAGGAATTTGATTACTATTTTGCCAAATACGTTCAAAATATATTTTTAAAAAGTATTGAAACACAAATAGCTAACGAATCAATTAATTTCGTTCTTATACACTTTACTACGACACAAGTTTATAGGAAATTATTTTTATTTAAAGTCATTATAATGGAAACAATTCAAAAGATATTTAAGAATAACATTTTTGCATTTTCATTTCCTAGTGTATTCAGATCATATTGTTTTTAGAATGACTTGAAAAATCTATAGGTAACTAATTAACATATTTTGAATCTTTGGTGACTGGTATATAGTTTCTGAATTGTGTTATTAAGCAAAGTGCAATTCATTTTTCTGTGCATTTAAAATCAAACTTTTCTCAGAAGTTATAATCAAGTCATCATAAATATACTAATCTTTTATCTTTAATGATCATTTTTTTAAAGATATGATGTTTATTATTTTTTACTTAAGAGCAGAATGAAAGGCCAGTTGAAAGTCATTTAAATCCATTAATGAAATAAAACATAACATTTAGATTAGACAGTATAACATAGATTGTTGCGTTATTTATTGGTTGGGTGTTATCTTTCATTAATAAGTCCTGTTGCCTTTAATATTTTATTTTAACAATGACAATTAACAAATAACAATTTTCGTGATTACATTCCATAAAAATAAGTTCCACACTATAATACACTGGTGCCAATATGGTCTTCATACGACTGCATCCAAATAGCAACTGGGCTAGATTCCCCATTGGATAGGGAAGATGCGCTTCTCTTTCTTCTTTAGGTATTTACTGTGGTTGAGTTGCCACATAGATAATTATATAATTCTGTTGTTGTTGTTACTTGTGACACTTAGAGAATCGAAGTTCATTAGCCGAAGACTACGAAATTAAGTCAGAAGAATGCTTTTTTCGTTTAATCAGAGTGTCATGAAGGTGAAGGTGGGACTTTGCTCTTAGACTTCTCCGATAGATGGCACCACCAGAGAATCCACTCCCTCAATTTTTACCATGATCTGGATGTATATTACAATGCTAGACTGCTTGATCCTATTTTTATTCTTATAAAATATCCTATTATTTGCTTTCCTCATACACTCACTTCGAAAATTTAAGCAGGAAAATGCAGAAAAATCAATAAATACTGCTTTGAAATGAACAAAGTGAACAAATACTGCTCACCAGGAAAGTAGCATATATATTTATGCATAAAATAATCAATAATTGTATTCAGAAATGAAAACAATATTAAATTTTTGTACGTTCTCATGAATGTTCCTACCACAGAAATATGTTTGTTATTTTCCTTTTAATTCTTTTTGCTTTTACTAAAAGTGACATTTTGTGAACATAAACCATTTGCGTATTTTACCAATTCCCTTTAAAAAGACAACATTATAAGTCTTTAAAAAGTCTTGACTCTTTTGTGAACTCAATTATAAGATAGACTACACATGATTTAAGTGAATTTTAGACATAAAATACACTACTCATTTTTTAAACAATAAATACTTTATTGCTAATAGGATCAATTCTTTGAATGATATTGACATCGAAATTTCAATCATGGATTTTCAGGATTAGGAAAGAATTAAATATATGATTACACCAAATAGAAACAAAACAAAATCAAGACTAGAAGTACTTCCCTTGGAATAGTTATACTGATAACATTCACATCCCATTTAACATCAATTTATTTTTTGAGTTTAACTAGTATTTATACTATAAAAACAAGCTATACAGTATTATTTAAAAATTAACTAAAATAGGAAGTTTGATTTACATAGTTTATGCAGAGTAATAAATAATAAATTTGGAAATTGTTTAAAAGCATGTTATATTTTTTTTCTGAAGTTGCTCTTGTAACTCTTACAACATTGAACGCATGATAAACAATTTATATTTCTGATAAACAGATTTCTATATACAATAATATATTTGTTTTCAAGAGATTTATCTATAATGTAGTATTTTAAGAGTTATAGACAAATTTCTTAGGTGTAGCATATCTCAATAATACTGTGACACCATATCATAACAAAACCGAAGTTCTGAATGAACAAAATATCAGCTCCTCTATGACATGTCATCAGATCAAACTGAAAACCACATGTTATCATAACAGCTTTCAATTTTATCTTTTTAAAAGCAGTTCTTCTTGAAAAAACAATTTAATTCATTCCTTCTATAATCTAAAATACAGAAAAAACACGAATTTCATAACTCATTTTTCCAACAGTAATCATGAAATATAAAACTATGGTAACTATTTAAAGTGACGCTTACGTAATCCCAATATCTCTTTAGAGAAGACTATTTTCCAACAGTAGTCGCAAGTTAATTTCTCGATTAAAAAGTCTATTGTGAACTTTAGTGGAAATTTGTTTTTCGTTTTTGCAATGTATTGTCTATTTTGTTTCCTGACTTTTCAGAGTCAAGTCGCTATTGATAGTAAAATGTCTAAAAGAGATTTATAATTCCAGGCAAAGAACATGCTATAAGTAGAATTGTTTCTAGTTACCTTTCTTCTATTTTGTTATTTGCCTCAAAAAAAATCTACTGCACTGTTGAATCAAATTAAGGAAATAGTAGCTATTTTTCTTTTTTTTTGGGGGGGGGGCATAGGAATTACAAATTATTTCTGAGGTTTTAACAAAATTGTTCTCATACTTGCATTAGGAACTAGCGTTAAAAATATCCATAAATATTTATAAATTAAACATCAACCAACATATAATCAAAACTATAAAGGGATTATGAGTGCAGAAATAGGAAATTTACAGAAAATTCCTCTTATATAGGTTTGTTATTCATGAAATTCATTTATTCTGCTTGTTTCCGAAAATATGAATTAACAACCTAGATAGAACACTTAAAATATAAAGTTAACTTAGGAAACCTCTAGAGTCAGACATTAAGAAGCTTGAAGCTTTTGAATTACACACAAAATTGAGGGGTAGTGTGTCAATTAGTGGATATTATCATAGCAGTATATTATAATTAATCAAATTTTATCATAGGAAATATATTAAAATAAAGAGAAGGAATAACAGGTCATGCCTTCTGTAACAAAGACAATTTTTTGTCAACAAAATGAACATACTCAAGTGACAACATCTGAAATAGTCTATTCTGTTCTGCGTCAAGTAGACACTTTCAACCTCAAATGACATCAAGACACCATGCGTTCCGAATACGCTGGGTTGATAAAAAAAAGCAATAAATTGAGGTAATTAAAGACATGTATCACTAATGCATAATTACTGTTTAATGTATTTCATCTGACGTGTTTTAGTATGGAGGTGAAAAGATACACAAAAGGAAATAAAATTTCGTCAAATAAATAATACAGATGATGTGATTTAATGGTATTGAGATTGCGATTAAAGTACACAAACTTTTAAATTTGTGTATCATTCGGAGTATTAATCTAATAATCCAAAGGTAGCAGATAAAATTCCAAAATCTTATGTCAAATGTTTCAACCATCTCTGATTCCTTACTGTTAAAGGAAGTTTGGTTTTGTTTGCCGCTAAACGATCATTTTTTGCACATGAAGTCTAATTAGACCGGGACCTACGGTTTGAAGTGGATTCCGACATCCAAACAACAAACATCCATGCCCAAGGTGTGATTCGAACCCACGAACTGTTGAAACAAAGGAAAGAGCGCTAACCATTCAGCTGCCAGCTCGACACTTTTAAAGGAAGATAATATGACACTTTATGCATAGGTCTTTCATAGAATATTATTTTTTTGCGATAAGACAGCTTATGAACTTAAATAACTCTAAGCTCTCTAAACTTAAATCATATCTAGAAAAGTATTTAATATTTACAATTCATGAAGAAGTTAACATATTAATTTATAAAATCTTAGCTACTTTTCCGTAGTGTAATATTTTTCACACGCATTTTTAATTTTCTTGAAAACTGAGATATTTACATTCTCTCAAAATGATGAAATTTTGTTGAAATAAAAGGTAAATTGATAACACTAATCTTCTGAAAAACTAATTTTGTCAATGCATTTAGATAATACACGTTTTTTTAAGTATTTATAAGCTAATTAGTCTTAAGATGAAATATTTTAATTGTAGTAAATAATGAAAAAACAAATACTTTCTTCTTCTATTCAGGCACGAAAATTTATAAATGCGGATTGTTCTTATTGTAGATACATACATACCAATGATATACATATCTATTTAATATTCTTTTTCATGTATTCATGTTTTTATGTAAAAAGTTTTTTTTTATTCATGTTGTCTAAGATACAAAATTGAGGTACATATTCGTTAAAATGAGTGATTTTGAAATATTATTTATATTTTTGCAATTTGCCAACAATTTGGAAACATCATTCTTAGTCAAGCTCATATCTTGCGTCAGTATATATATTGTTTACAGTTTACATGCTATTTATTTTGAATGGTGATGTCCTTCTCATTATAATTAAATATTAGTCAAATGTGTGTGAACAGATTAAAAACTATGCATTGACAGAAAAACTAACGCTTTAAGTACTTTAAATAATAATATCTTTCTGTTATAAATTAGATAAATCGGTGCGTTATTTATTTCAGTAATAAAGATAAGTTCCGAGACCAAATTTGCTTCCAAATTTCATATCCGAAATATGAAAAGAAACATGCATTTCTGTTTAATTAGTTTTGTGGGTTGTTACTGACTGTGGTAGGTAATGGTCATAATAATTAGATTTATTTACGTAAATACATGTAAATAAATGAGAAAACCTAAAATATAAAAATATATTCTCTGCGCATGGACAAAAATTTGCATATATTTATTAATTCAATCATAAACAATAAAAAAGAAACAAAATTCAATCTAATATAGATTTGAATTAGAAAAAAACTAAGAGCATGATAAATTTTCTTCGTAATCAATTGCTACTGTTATATCTAAAATTTCTGTTTAAAATATTTAACATACTTATTTATCTAGACAAACCATTTTTTTTTTCAAATATTCTAGAATCCAACAGAAACAATTTTAAAGAGGACATGTGATTTAATTGTTTCAATGTTAACAAAAATGAGCTGATTTTAAAAGAGTTTTCATGTAATTTTAAGGATCAATTTCACATTTGTTTAGCTATGTTTCATTGACTTTAATAACAAGAAAAGATGCTTATTAACTGCTATTTCAGAACAAAAATCTAAAATAATCTTCAGATGTTTTACAGCATTACAGTTGATTTCCATAAACATATTTAAAAATCAATGCTCAAAATGTCACAAAATGGATTCGTCTTTCGTGATGAACATTTGCATGGTTAATCTAATACTGAATACTTGAGAGAATTGCTTTGAAAATATATGCGCGGGAAGCATTTATATTCAAGAAAGTTTGGCATCGTACCAAAATCCATTTCATAGAAAGCGAAATTTATTTTCTTGCTTTGTGCATAGTTTTGCAAGATAAATAGTTGTATTAACAAAATTTTTGAACAAACTTTTAAGACTCTTTCGACTATGCTATATTGTAGTAGCATAATGTTGTGTACTACTGATCTACGATTAAATACAAATAATATAGATGTTAATTGGAGCATCATTCTATATCACTTAATTTTTCTAGAATTTTTATTAATCTCTTTAAATTGAGGTTTCTAGTAGTTTCAGCATGAAAAATTAGTGTTTTAACTATAACTCTATAACTTTAAGAAACTATATATATATATATATATATATATATATATATATATTAGTAGTATATGGGGGGGGCTAGAGGACACTCAAAAAATGCAATATTTTTTTCAAAATAATACCTAATTTGCAAGTTTTATAGCTGTTTTTTGATAAAAATTTGCAAAAATAGAGCATTTTTGATTTTTAAAACTTAAAGAAAAAAGTGTGTTTTTCACTAAAAAATGACGTCTTTTTCACTAAAATATACAGTATTTTTAGTGTTTTTAAGCTGTTTTTGATGAAAAATTGAGCTTTTTTTCACTTTCAAAATTTCAACAAAAAAATTTGACCCTCCATCGAAAAAATGATCACTAAAAAATGCATTATTTTTATGTTTTTAAGCTGTTTTTTCGATAAAAATTGAGTTTTTTAAGCTGTTTTTTTATAAAAATTTTTGTTTTTTTTTATATTTAAACGAATGTTTTTTTTATAAGAAATGCAAGGTTTTTTGAAAATATAAGATAAAAGCCGTTGTATGTGTTTTTTTAAAGATAATCTATTTTTTCTATATGCAAGAAAGGTTTTAATTTATTTGATTGTCCATCACTACCAATTGATAATTTAACACGATCGTTTCTTTTACCATATGCAAAACATGTAACCGATTCGGTATCAGTTGTTAAAGGTCTAGTAAATATAAATTCTTCTCCAATTTGTAATTGTATTAAAGGACTATGTGTACGATTTTCAGATTTCAAAAAATTGTAATTTTCATATGCATATTAGTTACTAGTTTTAAATCAGGTTCTAGTAGTTTAGAGCTCATTAAATTGAATTCTACAGGTCTAAAACCTCCTGTATGATATGTTGCATATTTCTCTTTAATAGTAGCATAGAAATTTTGAGAATCGACATATTCTTTTGTTGCGGCATCTTTATTTATAACAGGATTTGCAACGCTTGAAAGTCTTACATTTCCAAAATTATACACACCATTTTTAATTAAAGAAGGTACATATAATCCATCATTATCTCTAATTAATATATTATCACTCTTTTTATTATTGATGAGCGTTTTTCTGTCTACATAATATTTATTACACACATCGTATTTATCAGTAGGAGTTGGAATATTAATTATTTTTTTGTTATTAGCATCAAAAGCATTTTCTTTCAAAATTAAAGCATTGTTTTCAAAGTAACGTTTATTAACAGCATTTTTGTCATTTATAGGATCTTTTATATTGCTAATTATTTTATCTTTAGCATCAAAACTACCTTGAGCTGAATGTATTAAACTTTTCTGTTCTAATTCTTTACAATTTTATTTACATAATTCATATTAGCTGTATCATGTAAATCTATTGGATCTGACACATTTGAAATTCTTTTATGTTTTGCATTATAGTTTTCATTTTGTAAATGAATAAGAGAAGCATCTGATAAATTTCTAACATCATTTTTAAAATGTTCATGAATTCTATCCACATAAGATTTTGTAGCTGAATCATTCAATAATTTTGGTTCATTTACATTTCTTAAATTCTTTTTTTCTATATCGTAATTTCCATCGTTTGTTAATTTAAATCCTACACCTGGAGGACCTGGAGGTCCTTTTTATTTCATCATCAAACAAAGGATAATAAGCTGTCATTTATTAATGTAAAAAACTCATTATGCTTTCAATGTTTTAATCATAGTTATTTCTTCAGATTTCATATTCATAGAGCATTTGTTTCTTTCTTTCAAAATGAAGTAGAAAAAGTAATTTTTGGTGGTATTATTTTTCAACCTCCAATTGAATTCGATCATTAAATTATTCAGGTTTGTGTAATTTTCATGGTTCTCTAGATTGAAACAAATTATAGGATATTTACTAAAATTTGAATAATCTATCATGCAACCTGTTTCCGCATTTATATTGTTCATTCCGGCATCTAAAAGAGCTGCATATATTCGATTATAATGTTTTTTATTGAAATCCATGAAATAACTTACTGTTGGAACTTTTATGTTATTAATCATTAACCAGCATTCTGTCATATCCAAGTTATCAAACATCATGTTGTTTTGGTTCATATTTTCATTTCTTTCATCATATTGAGGAATGACGTATAAACTTAAAACTTCATCAGATGTTGCAGGAATATTATAAGATCCGCTAGCATTTTTATTAAATAAATTTGATTTGATAATATTATAATGATCCCAATTTATTTCTATTGGAGTATCAGATAATTTTAGTTGATTGAATTTTACAGCAGCTGTATTTTTAAATCTAACATATGGTAACCAGAGAGATAAGTCTTCAACAACTGCTTTGAAATCAGGATTTTGAATATCTGTATATAACATATTTTTACTATCATTTCTTTGAATTTCTATTTTAATTTGAAATCCTGTAAGTACTTTTTTATATTCTCTGAAAAAATCAAATATATATTTTAATGGTATCCATATTCTTACAGTTTGACTACCTTTAGTGAATTTCCATCTTTTTGCAAATCCATCATTATATTTTTCATTCATTTTAAAGTTATCATAAAAATCAGTAATTTTAGTTGCATCCACCAAAGTTCCATTATATTTGAAATTATCTCTGTCAGCATATTCAGAAGTATCCATATAGAAAAACATATTAGTAGCTTCCGATGTTGAATAATCAGGTGTGAAATTTATCAATCCTAATACTTGATTCATGATTGCTTTATAATTAATAGTAGATTCTATTTCAGTATTTCCTATTGTTAATCTGCTCGAATTAATTAAACCACCACCATTTACAAAAGTAACATTTTCGTTATTTATATTGCTTCCATCACTTTTTACAATTTTAATTTCTTGTTGCAGATATCCTTCAGAATATAATATATTAGCATTTGTATCATTTATAAAGAAATTATATGTAGCATTTTCATAGGGATTATTTTTATCTCTATTCTCATGTTTAATTTCTCTATATTCAAAGCTTTCAATTTCGTTATTATAATAATAACTGGTATCACTCAAATCATAAATTTTGTTCATTTATTTAGGATAAAAAATTTTCAATCCTGCACCATGTTTTTTCTTTTTTGATAAAATCTCATTTAATTTTTCTATTACGAAATCTTTAGATTTTTCTTCTATAATAGGTTTAGCTTTTTCTATTAAATCAGAAAAGAAACCTCTTCCTTCTATTTTCTTACTCTTTCTGTACAATCTGTGTTTGTTCATTTATTTAGCTATAAATCTATATTGTACTTCTTGTCTATTTAAATCAATTAATTCACCTCGATGATTTGTAATTTTCATTCTAATTCTATGTATGGAATCAGATTTAACTGGAAAAAATATAGGTTTCTCAAATTCTTTAGAATATAAACTTCCAGGAGGATTTGTGGTTGTAAATGAGTAAATCACATCAGATTGAAAGTGATTTATATAAGCACCATTTACTATATCACAATGAATGTAAATATTATCATTTCCATTCGCTATATCTGCTATATATTTTCCTTCTTGCTCTGCATCTTCATATATTTTTGCTTCAAATCCTAAAATTTTGTACAATTCACTTTTGGATAAATCAATTTTATAATGATCTTTCAATTTAATTGCAAATCTTTGTCTTTCTTCTATAATTCCAAATAATATTGGAGGATCATTTCCAAAGTATTTAACCATGTAACGATTCAAACCTTTTATACTGTAATGACCATTTGGAATAGTGAAATCTATCCATTTCTTACCATCAAAATATGAAAATTTATTATTTTTGTCAGTAATATTATTCCAAGAAATGTACATAGAAAATGACTGAAGAGCTATTTCCTTAAAATTAAAAGGGTTGGAATATTCAATTGTAAAATCTTCTGATTTACTAGCATTTTTAGAATCTAAAATGAGGTACTTCATTTATTTATAAGTAACAATTTTCTCATTGGAAATACTAGGTTCTTGAGTAAATGAATATAATACATCAATAGGTGATTTACCTTTATTTCTTTCAGTTATATATTTCATACAATATAAACCACATTTTACAGATGTAGGTTGTTGTAAAAACTAGAATTATAACGAATTTCTTTTCCTGAAGATTTTAAATAATTGACTATATTTTTAGGAAGAAAATCATTTTTTATTTTTATTTTTTCATATTCATATTCTCCAAAGGGATCAAAATATTCTACAAAATCGTATATTGGATCATTATAATAACAAACCCAATGAGTTCCACTTCCTGTAGATACATCTAAATTAATAATTCCGTTTTCAAATTTTCTTATATTTTTAGGTAGCATATCTATAGTAAATGTACCTCTAAATCCTTTTTCGTTTTTCATATTTTCTTCTATTATTTTGTTGGATATTCCGAGGGAAGATAAACCCCCTTTCCACAACGTTTTTTTTAATTCCAGATCCTGAAATTTTATCTAATATTTTTTTAGTACCCCATCCTGCTGCACCACTAGCAGCTCCAAGACCTAAAGATGTTAGAATAGGAATCAGGAATGGTAAAAATCCTCCAGTTTTTTGTAACTGAGTTTTACTTATTGTAATTCTTTTACCTTTAGCAATTTGATTGATTTGTGTATTGGTAAGATGTAAATCATAATTAGGAGTTTTACTTTTATCTATTTGCAAGGAAACTTCTTCTCCTTTTTTATATCCAGATTTTAATTTTGAAATTTGATTATCACTCAAATAAACTTTTTTTGTTACATACATTTATTTAAAGTAAAAATTTTTTATAATATTCTTTTACATAATCATTTGTTAATGTTCCTTCTTTTAAAAGTTTATCTAGAATAATAACTATTTGATTATATAATTTTTTAGACTTAGAACCTTTGCATATTTTATTAGTCAATTCATCTAATTTGTTTATACCACTGCCTATATATTCATTTCCTGCTTTAAGAGTATTCAATGCTTTTATATACATTTTTAATCCAATCATGTTAGAATCGGCTTCTATTATTTTATCTTGTATTTTTTGTTTTTTCTTCTCATTAGTTTCATAATTTCTGTTTTTAGTTAAATTTCCTTTAAGTCTTTTATAATCATCTCGTTTAGATTTTGCTATACTAATTATTTCATCTAACTCTTCATCTGTTTTATTTAATAGCTCAGAAGGCAATTCTAATCCTTCATTTTTAAGTAAATCAAAATCTAAATCTTTATTAAAATTCAATTTTATTATACCCTCAGCTTTATCCATTAAATTTCCAGCATCTGAAGAATAGTCCAAATGTTTAGGGGATTCATGTTGAGGTAGAAAAGACATATTATCTGTTAAATCTTTTATAGCATATTGAATACTTTCAAGATTTTGTTTTCTTGAAATTTCTTGGTCTTGTAATTTTTTAATTACTGGTTTATGAAATTCTCTTAATGATTTTTCAATACCTAAATCGGATTCAAGTTTAACTTCATTATTTTTTCTTTTTTCAGATTGTAATTTTATTAATTCTAATTCATTTCTAATCTGTTGTTTTAATTTTTTATTTCTTTCACGTTCAATAATATCCATTTATTTATCAGTTAAATAATTTTCTACTCCGAGTAGATTATTTTTTACAACGAGTAGATTATTTTTTACTCCGAGTAGATTATTTTTTACAACGAGTAGATTATTTTTTACTCCGAGTAGATTATTTTTTACTCCGAGTAGATATTTTAAAAATAAATAAATGATAAAAATAAAAGATTATACAGAACCTGAAGAATTTACAGATGAAAATCAAAATCCTTCATTACCAAAACATCCTTTTAGACTTTTTAATTGTAGGCAGTTCAGGATCTGGAAAACTAATTTGCTTGTTAATTTAATATATGATTATTTGAAATTTGATGGTTTGTTTGTATGTGCTAAAGATATTTATGAACCAAAATATATTACACTGCAAGAAAATTTTACAATGTTTGATGACATAGAAAGAGAAGATATTGTAAATTGTAAAAACATAAAGAGAAAAGAATTATTGTTGGAATTGTTTAATAAATATAAAAAAGAACAAGTGTTATTTTCTTCTGATTCCAAAGAATTCATAAAAGTAGATGATTTAGATCCATGTATGAAAAATCTAGTAATTTTTGATGATTGTATAACTGAAAAAGATCAAAGCGATATAGCTGAATTGTTTATCAGAGGAAGAAAGAAAAACGCATCCATTATTTATCTGAGTCAATCATATTATTCTACTCCTATTAATATAAGAAAGAATTGTAATTATTTTATTTTCTTTAGTTTACAATCAAGAGAAATCCAACAGATAATTAGAGAAATTGATGGAAATCTTACTAATGAAGAATTTAAGAAATTATACAGGAAAGCAATTCAAAAACGTTTTGATTTCTTTATGTTGGATTTAGTAAATATAAATATGAGATATCGAAGAAATTTTGAGCCTTTATAAATGGAAGAATATTTGGAAAAGAGAGTTTATATCTATCGAAAGTCTTATCAATTGATGAATAAATTGAGTGTTTCATTATCAGTTAGTAAGTTTTTATTCAGCGCATCTGGTTTATCTGGATTCGTTTTTCTTCCCTTATCAGCATTGAGTGTAACAGCGGGTGTCATTGAAATAATTGATAAGTCTTTAAATATCTCTGCTAAAAGAGTGAATACAAATGCTTATAAATTTTATAAGCAGTTATTAAATTTATTGAAATCAAATAGTTTGACTGAACAAGAAGTGTATATGAGAGAAGATGAATATATTCAAAATTTACAGTATTTTCCTATAGAAAAATATATAAAGAAAACTCAATTAAATGGTTATAAGTATGTTGATAAATAATTTTATATCTAAATAAATGTGTAATAAAAGAATTGCAAATGTAAAATGGAAAAGGTGTTATTAATAAATCTATTAATAATTTACCATTTGAAATGCATCTACCTGGACATTCATTTACAGGTCCTGGAACTCAATTACTACATGGAAAAACAAGATTAAATCCAGATTTATCATACAAAGAATGGAGCAAACCAATTAACAGAGTAGATGAAACTGCTTATAGACATGATATTTGTTATTTAAAAATAAAGATACTAAAACAAGAAATGAAATATGTGATACAAATATGTTAAAAGAATTAGATGAAATTCCAAATCCTACAATTCGTGAAAGATTAGAAAGAGGAATTGTTAAACCAATCATTAAAGCAAAAGACATTTGGAATGGGTTCACTCATTTATTGTTTAAAATGTAAAACTCATACAGATAGTAAAGACGTTATAACTACTACATCCAAAAATGGAAAACCTATGATGAAAGGAATTTGTGTCAATTGTAATTCAAAGAAAAGTGTTTTTTAAAAAACAAATGACACTTTAAAAGATATATATTATGATCCTTTAAAAGGTTATTGTGGTATCAATGAGTTAAAAAGAAAATTAAATTTACTCAAAAAGATATTACTGATTTTCTTCATACTCAAGATGTATATACAAGATATAAACCAATTAATAGAAAATTTAAAAGAAGAAGGATTTATGTATCTCATATTGATGATCAATGGCAAGCAGATTTATTATTCATAAAACCATTTAGTAAATATAATGATGGTATCAATTACATATTAACTGTTATAGATATATTTAGTAAATATGCATGGGCTGTTCCAATTAAAAGAAAAACAGGTGAAGAAGTATCAAATGCTTTTAAAAAGATATTCAAAGAGAGAAAACCGTTAAATATTCAATCTGATTATGGTTTGGAGTTCTTATCTTCTTTAACGCAGAAATTGTTTTCAGAAAATAACATTCAGTGGTTTGGTACTAATAATACAGAAATTAAATGCTCAGTAGTTGAACGATTCAATAGAACTTTAAATTTAAAAATAAGAAAATATTTAGCAGCTAATAATACAAGACGATATATAGATGTATTAGATAAATTAGTTTACAATTATAATAACTCTTATCATAGATCTATTAAAATGACACCAACAGAAGCAAGTGAAAAGAAAATGAAAATATTGTATATAATAATTTGTATGTTAAAAAGATAATCAAAAAACCAAAATTTAAAGAAGGTGATAAAGTAAGAATTTCAAAATATAAAGAAACGTTTACAAGAGGTTATCATCCTACATTTACAGATGAAATTTTTATAATATCTGAAGTGTTAAAAACAGATCCAATTACCTATAGAATAAGAGATTTAAACAACGAAGAAATCAAAGGCACTTATTATGAAAATGAATTAGTTAAATATGATAAAAAAGATAATGTATATAAAATTGAAAAAATAATAAAAAGAAAGGAAACAAGTTATTTGTAAAGTGGTTAAATTATCCAGATGAATATAATAGTTGGATAGATGTAAGAGTATCGTCGGTAATTCACCGACGTTCTAATTTAGGAATCAATTTATCAATATCATTTTTAAGTCTTTCGATATTATGTTCCCGTAATTTTAAATGATTGAAATATGTTTCCATGTATGTAATATTTTCTTTCATTCTATTGAATAGATTTATAGTATTTGGATTATATTGAATTTCTAGTGCAATAGTCATTTCGGGATATTTATTTTTTAAATCTCTAAAAGTTTTCTTATACAATCCACGCTGACATCTAATAGCATAATATGGATACTTTGAATCTTTTTTATTCTTTTGAATAATTACAAACATATTTAATTTTCTTGGTTGTGTAGTTTTAGGAGCTACATCATCTTTATATTTTTCATTTTGAGTTTTTAAATGATTCATTTTAATTTGTATCTTTTTTAATTTCTTTTGCATTTTTTCATTATCATTCTTATATTTTTCATTGAATTCATTAACATAATAAGTTTTAACTATTAAATAAACTTTATCATAAAAATCATTAGAAATCCATAAAGATATACTTAAAATCAATTCTTCTGGTACATATGTACCTGATATAATTTTATTATATTTTTCATCTTTATTTCCTTTTTTAATATTTAAAAAGTGATGGTCGGAATTCCGGCTATCACTTTTTCTATTATAATAATCAATTAACTCTTTGGATTTTTTATTTTCTAGCCAATGCTTAAATCTTTTACCTCCATCTTTACAAAGCTTAGTAGCATTGAAAAATCCAGTTTCTTTATCAATTATTAATTTAAAATCTCCAAACAATCCATAATAATATTTGTCTTTGATCTGTTCATAACAAATGTCTTTTAGAGAACTCATAATTTATTAGCAAAACATTTTTATAAATGCTTTTCAAAATTACTAATCTATTTTTTCCATCAACCGGTTGATGGAAATTATTAATATATGTAATTTCAATCATTGTAATTTTATTATCTTCATTTTTAGATATTTTAATGATAGATTTGACCCAGCTGGAATTCTGCCTGGGTCTATTTTCAGAATATTCTATCAATTCTAATGATTCTTTTCTTTTTAATTCCTTATTTTTAACATTTTTCAGGTAGCCCCAAAACGGGGCTACTATATTATTCTTAAATAATGTTAATAATATTATCAAGTCATTTTTGGGGGGTGAGAATTCTCCCTACCCAAAATTTTAACAAGGTGACCAAAACGGTCACCTTTCGAAACTATATTTATTTTCTAATATAAATAAATATGTTTGAAAAGAATATAAATAAAGTTTTAAATTTAAATATCAATCTATTCACATATAGAATTGAATTAGAATATGATTCTCTAAGAAGAAAAAATCATCACAACATTGTATTTTTTGCAAGAGATGATTTTAAATTAGAATCATATGATAATATGAGAATAATAGAAAATCATTTCAAAAAAATATTAAAATTACATTATTTTAGAAAAGTTATTTTCACTGATATATTTTCAGAATTTGAAGAAAATACAGACTTGAAAGACATTTGGGTTTATAGATTAAAAGAGATATTTAAAATGAAAAAAATAGTAAGAAAAGAAAATGACTTGATAATATTTATATTTTAAAAATAACTTACATTATTCACCCAACTCTCTGCTTTTTTCAACCTGGCTTGAGACAGGCTTAGGCAGCATTATTGGGTGGATGGAGACACCCTTTTTAAAAGATTCACCTTTTTCCCGAGGATAAGCGGGGTGAGATTGTTGTTTTAACGTAAACTTGAAGAGCTACCGAGTTCGAGTTGCTCTTCTAAACTACGTATTGATCTATTTGAATTATCAATATCGATCTCAACAGCTTTTATTTGTTCGAATTTCTCTTTAATCATTTGTTTTAATTTTCTACGTCTTTCAAGCAATTTCCTTCTTTTATTTCTTTCAGTTACTAATTTTATTTCAAGTGAGCTAATCGATGCTCCATTTGAATAAATTTCATCTAGAAATAATTTAATTCTAGAGTCAGCTAAATTATTAGCTTCTCGCATTTCTATATCCTGTTGTTGCTCCATCTCTTAAAGAAAGCACGATAAAAATTAAACAGCTACCTATTTCCTTTCCTTATATGCTTTCCAAAAATGATTCAACAAAATCCTTATCTATACAGCGTCATGAAGTGCGTAAACACTTGTGCAATACGTCTTATCTCATAACTCACACAATCAAAATTTTGAAACCATGATATTTTGACGTAATGAAACGTCACCGTACCGAAAAAAGAGGTACGGTACGGTGGAACGGCACGGTATACATAGATAGGTAGCACGAATTCAAACATTTTTGGTACGCTCACTTTTTTCAGAATTGTTGAACGAAAACTTTTTCTACTGGGATAAAATGAATTCACTTGAATATTTTTATGATATTAAAAATAATTAAAGTTTTAATTTTTCTGGGGTCGTATACAAATTAAATTAATTAATGATTTAATTAAAATTTTAAGGGGGTCCTATACAAATTAAAATAGTTAATGTTTTAATTGATATTTTAAAGGGTCGTATACAAATTAAGTTAATTAAAATTTTAAGGGGTCGTATACAAATTAAATTAATTAATGTTTTAATTGATATTTTGAGGGGGTCGTATACAAATTAAATAATAATTTTAAGGGATAATATACAAATTAAATTATGATTTTAAAGGGCGTCTAATAGACGCTCTTTAAAAATGTCAATTAAAAATATATTCAGACGCCGTGAAACACAGCCTCTAAAATATTACTTCTCAAAAGGACGTTGTCATAGATATAAATACAATATAAATAAATGGATATACTTAATGATGCAATTAAAGTAGAACCTTCATATTTTTCAGATGATGCCAAAATTGAATTAGAAATACCTACTGAATATAATAAAGTGTTTAATTCGATTAAAAATAAAAATATAGCATATGACTCATCTGAAGATGAATATTATTATGATGTTGACATATCTAAACATTTAAAACAAAGATATGTAAGTAGGATAAATTTTTTCAAACAATTAAAAAGAAAACATAATTTAAATTTTACATTACAAGCTGATGAAATGTTTTACAAATATTTAGATTTTAATTATTACAAAAAAACTATAAAATATTTGTATATCATGAAAAAGATTTGTGAATATTTTGGAATAGAAAATAATTTAAAAGTTAAAGAAAATAAAAATGAATGGAATGAGTTTTTAGCATTTTTAAATAATTAGAAATTTTTGATTTTATAGATAGCTAATTAAAAATTATTCAAAACATAAATAATATTAAGTATTTCTACTCAAGGAGAAAAAATGAAATAATAATTTTAAAATTAATGTTATTATCAGAATTACAATTTCCATTTAAAAAAATAAACCATAATAAATGGATATGATTTGTAGAGATTGTAAAATAAAAAAGAATGAAGAAGAATTTTATATGCATATTAAGAAAAGAATGACTCGTTGTATCCAATGTACCAAAGCTATTTATTCTCAATCTGAGCGCTGTATTTGTGGCAGGTACTACACCTTATGGCATCGCGCCAGACATGAGAAAAGCAAAATACACAAAAAATTGTTAGCAGATATAATTGCTGCTAATGAAATCTTAAATATTAAATATTAACATCTTTTAAAATATTTTATTTTTTCAAAAGCCTTTATAAAAATACTTTCTAATAAATAGAAAATAAAAAATTCTATTTTTGAAATCCCTTTATAAAAATACTTTCTAATAAATAGAAAATAAAAATTCTATTTTTGAAATCCCTTTATAAAATTACTTTCTAATAAATAGAAATAAAAATTTCTTGTTTTTATTTCAATACAAGTATGGCTTTTGTTCACATTGAAAATGCTTTGAATACTTTGAGTATTCAAAAGTTGAAAAATGTTATAAAAGATTTAAAAATAAAAAGTAAAAGTAAATCTAAGAATGATATTATTAAATCTATAATATCATATATTAGAAAAACTGGAAATTATAAACAAGTGTTAACAGATATATTAGATTTAGATACTTCTGATTATTTAGATCGTAAAAAGAAAATATTTATTAAATATCCAAAGAGAAGAGAAAATATTAAAAATTATTTGATTCATATAATTTAAAATTTAATAAAGATACTAAAGATTTTGAACCTGTGAAAAATAAAAATTAAAAGAGAAGTAAAACTGAATGAGTTATTTAAACCTGATTATGAAATTGTAGAAATTAAAGGTAAATATATAAAGAAATATATGACTCATAGAAAATCTTATAAGATTGTAGAGATTAATAAAATTAAACCTGTACAATATTTTAATATCTTATCCGATTTATTTAGAAAAGCTTATAAGAAATATAAACGGTAAAGTTGATATAATTGTGCATAATCCAAAATTAAGTGCTCCTTTTCATCCTAAAATGATGTCTACTAAAGATGCTTACGAAGTATATTTAGAAACATTAAATAATAAGATTGAATATAAGGAACTTGATATAACTGAATGTATTTTTGATTTTCATGTAATTGAACTACCAGAAGGAGGTAGACATAAATCATTAAGAATGTATTCAGAAACAGATCCTTCAAAGAAGAGAAGTATTTTTCAAATAAAAATAATGATAATATATGTTTAGCTAGATCTATTGTCACTGCTCTAGCTGTTCAAAATCCAAAATTATTATGTGATAAATTAAATCATCAAAAACTAACAGAAAATGATATAACATATATTAGAAAAGGCCGTTTATTGCGAAAAACATTAGCTTTAAAACTACATAATTTATGTAATATTCCTTTAGAAATATGCAGCTTAGAAGAGGTTAAAATATTTGAACAATTCTTAGATATTCAAATTAATATTTACTGTAGAGAAAACTGTAATCAAAGTTTATATTCTGGAGAATATAAATCTACATGTATTTACATATACAAGATTCAAAATCATTTTAATGTCATTACTTCTATTACAGGATTTTTAGGTAAAGATCATTATTGTAATTACTGTAAAATAGGATATAAGAAAACTAATCGTCACAAATGTCCTTTGAAATGTAATAGATGTTTTGTTCAAAATTCTGATTGTAAAGGAGATGAAATATTTTGCAATAAATGCAATAGAAAATTTACAGGTAAAGAATGTTTTGAAAATCACAAAACGAAAGATGATAAAGGTTATAGTGTTTGTAAAATATTATGGAAATGTTTAAAGTGTAAAAGAAATATAAGTAGCTTAGAAAGAAAACGTAAGGATCATAAATGTGGTGACTTGAGATGTAAAAATTGTTGGAGATGGGTAATGAATGATCAAAAATGCTTTATGAAACAAATGTGTTCAAAAGGAGGTATGTGTAAACAGAAGTGTCCTACTTTCATACGAGATCAAAAAGATTGGTGTGAAAAATGTAAACTTGATTACACTGAAAATATATATTCTTGATCTTGAAACAGTTCAAGAAACTGGAATTCATGAAGTTAATCTATTAATATGTCACGATTATGAAGGTAAAGAGAAAATATTCAAAGATGAAAATGAATTTTGTAGTTGGTTATTTAAAGATAATCATTATGGATATACCTGTTTAGCTCATTATGGAAAAGGATTTGATTTTCAATTTTTAGCTAAATATTGTTTCAAAAATAACATCAAAGTATTTACTATATACCAAGGTAATAAATTAACTTATATGCATTCGCCTGCTTACAATATAAGATTTATTGATTCCATAAATTTCACAATGATACCACTTAAAAATTTCCAAAAACGTTTGGATTAACTGAATTAGCTAAGGGACACTTTCCACATCTTTTTAATACCAAAAGTAATCAAAATTATGTTGGTAAATATCCTGATAAATATTACTATGGATATGATACAATGGTTACTAATGAAAGAAATAATTTTAATAAATGGTATAACTCTGTTAAAAATGAAACATTTGATTTTAAAAAAGAATTTATAAAATATTGTAGATATTGTAGATCAGATGTAGATATTTTGAGAAAAGGATGCTTGGAATTGAGAAGATTATTTTTAGAAACTGTTAATGTAGATCCCTTTAAATATGTAACGTTAGCTGGTGTGTGCATGGGTATTTACAGAGATAAATTCTTGAAAAAAGATACTATAGCTATAGATAATGATACAATTCATAAAGATCAATACAGTAAAAATCAATTGCTTGGTTAGATTATATTTCAAAAAGGAAAATATTAATATTCAACATGCTTTGAATGGAGGAGAGAAAAAATTGAAATTAGGAAATAAAACTTATAAAGTTGATGGATTTCATGAAAATACAGTTTTTCAATTCCATGGCTGTTATTGGCATGGATGTAAAAATTGTTTTTCTGGTACACAAATAAATCTTAAAAATCAAATGTTGATGCAAGATTTATATGAAAGAACTAAAAAGATTAATAAGAAAATAATGAAAGAAGGATATGAATTAATAACTATATGGGAATGTGCTTTGACAATAATAAAGATATGAAAAATACATGAAAAAGAATGGAAAAGAGAATTCATCGAACCTCTAAATCCTAGAGATGCTTTTTATGGTGGTAGATGTGAACCCACTAAATTAAAATATGAATTTAAAACGAATGAAAAGGAAGATACCTAGATGTAACTTCTTTATATCCAACAGTTAATTACTTTGATTATTATCCAGTTGGTCATCCTAATAAAATATTTAACCCTGAAAAATATAGTAAAAATTGGTATGGTTTAATAAAATGTAAAGTACTACCTCCTGAAATTATATAATCCTGTACTACCTTATAAAGGAGAAAAACTGTTGTTTTCACTTATGTAGATCATGTTCTGAAACCCTTCATTGTAAGCACTTCAAATCGTCTCTTGATAAGAAGAAATGTAAAGATTGTTACGTTATCAGAAATTCAGAATGTAAACACAGCGATAACGAAAGATGTTTTATAGGTACTTGACTACAGATGAAATGAAATTAGCTATTAAAAAGGATATAAAATAATGAATATTTATGAAGTTTGGAACTTTGAAAATAAATCAAATGAATTATTCAAAGAGTACGTAAAATTGTTTTTAAAAATTAAACTTGAAACATGTGATAAATGGAAAAAATAATTTTAAAAATGAAAAGGAATATAAGAAGGTAGTTAAAGAGAAATTAGGTATAAAATTGAAAAACATAGAAGAAAATCCAGGTTTGAGATTTATAGCTAAAATATGTTTGAACTCCTTATGGGGAAAGTTTGGACAGCGAAAAATATGAAACAAACTGAATACGTAATGGAGATTGAAGATTTCTATAGAATTATACTAGATGATACAATAAAAGATTTAAACATGGTATTTATGAATGATGATTGCGTAGAAATGAGTTACAAAATGAAAGAACAATATGAGATAAATAACTTTAACACAAATATTTATATAGCAGCATTTACAACCAGTTCTGCTAGAATACGATTATACAAAATGTTAAATAAATTAAAAGAAAAAGTTATATATTACGATACAGATAGCGTTGTTTATATAGATGATGGAACCAAAGATATTGAAACAGGATGTATGTTAGGAGATTGGACAGTAGATGAACTTGGAAATGATAAATATATGAAATATTGATATCTGGAGCTAGTAAAGATTATGGATATATACTTAATGATGGATCTGCACATGGAAAAGTGAAAGGATTTAAAATGTCTTATCAGAGTGAAACAATGTTAGATTTTGATAACTGAATGAAAATAATTACAGGTGAAACTGATTGTATAGATGTTGAAATTAACCAATTTAAAAATACAAAAAAATAGAGACATTTCAAGTACTAAATCAAATAAGAGATATATGTTTGGATTTGATAAACGTAGAATCTTGGATGATTATAACACAGTTCCTTTGATATTAATATCTTCAATATTTTATATCTTTCAGTATTTTATATCTTTAATATTTTATATCGTCAGTATTTATATCTTTAATATTTTATATTTTCAGAACTTTATATCTTTAATATTTTTTATTCTCAATTTTTAAAATTATTTATAAAAATGCATTTAAAATAAAATGACTGATATATCATTGATATTCAATATTCAAGGATTCATCCTTCCAGATAAAAAAATCATCAGAGAAATTAGTTGGACACATTTAACAGAACCAATTGCTGAAACAATTCAAGTATTTACACCCAATTGTGAATTAACAGAACAAGAAATGAAAATTGTTCGTAAATGCACTCATGAAATTCACGGTCTAAGATTTAAAAGATATTCAGACGATAAAAGTTTATGGATTAGTAATAAAAATGTTAAAAATTATATACAATATTTATATGATGAATATGGTGGTAGATTTGCTTATAAAGGAGGAACAATTGAAAAAGAAATATTTGAAGAATTAAATATACCAGCTGTTGATATTGATGTACCTAAATGTCCTAGAATATTAGGTCCTATGTGCAGTCTATATAAATGTTGTCAGTATAAGAAATCCATTCAAAAAAATAGTTTGTAATAAATGGAAGAAATAAAACACTTAGATATCAGTGAAGAAATAATAGAGAATTCAAAATTAATTAACGAGCTAATTGAAATCAATAAAATATATGACAGATATGGAATTGATGATTTAATAATGAAATATATTGATCAAATAAGAGAATTAATTTTAAAAGTTGAAAATAAGGATATAAGAGAAAAAGCACTTGATCTAGTAGATGAAACATCTTATTACATTATAAATAAATATCTTCAGAAAATATTTTTGAAAACGTAAAATCATTTAATAAAATGAAATATCATAAATGGAAGAATTCAACAACATCAAAAAGAATATATATCCTGAAACTTTTAAATTGAGAGATTTAGAAGTTGGAAAATACAATTTGATATCTTTGAAAAAAATCAAAACAAAATTTGATCTTCATTAATTGCAAAACTAGAAGTAAACGATAATGAAAAGAATTTTACTTAAGTTCTTGCCATGGTGATTTATCTGAAAGAGCAATTAAAAATAAATAAAAATAAATATCTGTTTAATTACAAAGGTAAAATAAATGATAAATATTATGATTACGAGTTGGAAGAAGTTTAAATCTTTATCTTTTTAAAAAAACACATACAATGGCTTTTATCTTATATTTTCAAAAAACCTTGCATTTCTTATAAAAAAAACATTTGTTTAAATATCCAAAAAAACACAAATTTTTATAATAAAACAGCTTAAAAAACTCAATTTTTATCGAAAAAACAGCTTAAAAACATAAAAATAATGCATTTTTTAGTGATCATTTTTTCGATGGAAGGTCAAATTTTTTTGTTGAAATTTTGAAAGTGAAAAAAAGCTCGATTTTTCATCAAAAACAGCTTAAAAACACTAAAAATACTGCATATTTTAATGAAAAAGACGTCATTTTTTAGTGAAAACACACTTTTTGTTTAAGTTTTAAAATCAAAAATGCTCCATTTTTGCAAATTTTTATCAAAAAACAGCTATAAAACTTGCAAAATAGGTCTTATTTTGCAAAAAATATTGCATTTTTTGAGTGTCCTCTAGCCCCCCCCCATATACTACTTATATTTAAATCATCTGGAATGTTTTTTTAAGTAAGGAAAAATATCAGTCAGTTAAAAATTATTAATAGTTTATTAAGTTTCAAAATTAACTGTATTTAATAAGAAAATATATTTTAAAATGTGTGAATCAAGAAAAGACTCATTCTAATAAAATCAGCGAAAGAGAAGATTGATAAGAAAATTACCCGTCAAACAGAAGTGAATGGGAAAGGTCTCCCAGTTCTAAATATATTCCAAATTGAATAATAATTCCGTTCTAACACTATGGTATTACTGGATGAATGGTCAGTTGACAAATATTATGCTAATGCAATTTTTGTCAGAAAGCGTATGCTTATTGAAATTCTACCATCTCTATAAAATTTGTAGAAATACATCATCATCACTTGTACAAAATAAGGTGGACATTTAAATAAGCACTTAGTCTGCTTCAGTTAACAGCGCTAGACAGGTTTTCTTTATGTCGAATTTTACTCAGAATGACATGAATAGAAATCCAATGAATCTCACAATTTTAAAGTCAAGTGGCTTTAAATATTTGTTCACTAACTAAAGATATATTTTTAAAAAGTTTATAACTTGACTTTGTTTCTATAATGGATGGTTTTATTTAAGGTTGTAATTTTAGAGCTTTCCCGAAAGTTAGATATACGTAGATAATTTCTACCGATGTTATAATAGAAAATTAAATTTTTTCTTGCATTATTGGGACTGTAATTTAAATAGAATACTATTCTTTGTAAATTAAATATATTTTCACTTCGGAGTAATTATGAAGGTAGAGCTCTTGTAAAATATATGTTATAATAAAACTAATGTTTTTGTTACAATATTCTTTAATGATTATGAAACAGATTTGAAATTAAAAACATTTCCACTTAGAAAACCTGTTGTAATTAAATTTACGCTAGTAAAAATTCACTCCTGCAGAATAAAACTTCAAAAAGAACTTATTAGAAAAAAATTAGAAAAACAATATATATTAATTGAATAAATTATCAAATTAAGGAATTTTAATCTACCATAAAGAGAAGATTTTGAATTAAAATAAAAATTTGTTTATTGCAGAAATGATTGATTTTTCATTTAATTTCATTTATACCTACTAAAAAAGATGAAATATAGTTTTAAAGCTCATAATCATAAATTTTCTCGACGCATATTATTAATTTATGCCTAAAATTCTGATATTAATTTCTTTTTTACTTCACTAGGTGCTCATAAAATGTTAAAAAATGAATTTATATTACATGCTTATTATAACTATTAACAAAATTACTCTGTGAGTTCATAAAGTCAATCTAAAGCAAAATGTGTAGCAAAATTTTACTCAACAATAAAAAAGTTAGAAAAGGTTTATTTACATCGTTTGGAGGACAAAAATGATATTTATTCTGCATCTTTCATGACGGAAAAAGATGCAAAGACACCTTTTGGTTGCATAAAGTTATTCATAGTTGTAGAACTATCTGATAAAAAGTTACAATCATATAATTCAGAAAATACAGGAAAGTGTACGCATAATTCATCCTCAAAAATAATAGCTCTTTTTGTGAAAAACATACTATATCTTAAACTGAAATAGAAATTAAATTTTAAAATGCTCGTAAGTTCTACAAATTATATATATATATATATATATATATATATATATATATATATATATATATATATATATATATATATATATATATATATATATATATATATATATATATATATTTATATATATAATTTAGCAAGGAATGTATGTAATCTAATTGAAAGTAAGTCATCTCAAGAAATATAGTTATATATACTTGTTCTTCAAGTAAAAATTTTATTTAAAAATAATTAAATATGTTGTTGTAGTTGAACAATATTCTGTGTGGTTAAATCACTCCTGAATAAATGTTCAGTTTAATATTGTACTAAAAATTTACTCTGTAAAACTGAGTTTTCTAATTTAGAACCCATAGAATTATAAAATGATTTTTCTTGCTTTTACTTGTCCCATATATTTTATCATTCGAGGAAGCTTAATGTAAATTATTCTAAAATTAAGCTCATTTCTAATATTATAATATGCACATGATATCAGAAATAAAGTACTGAAGTAAATTTTATTTTATTAAAAATTTAACTTCTGTGAATGTTGGTGAACGAAATTAAAAACTTGTATGCGTATTATAAAGGAAATAATGAAAATTAGAAAGTAATTATATATATATATATATATATATATATATATATATATATATATATATATATATATATATATATATATATATATATATATATATATATAATTCATAGCTCAAATATTATAAATTCTTTTTTCTTGAGTAGATCCATTGTATCCTTTCATAATTTCCCATATACTACAGGTATGAAATTTTTGAAATATTGAGGTTTCCTAAAAGCAAATTTACACATGCTTACAGACATATATGCACTCATACATATATATTTAAGTAATATATAGCAGTCCTATGCGATATATGTTAAAATATTACCAAAAATAAGAAAAATATTCCATTTTCTTGCATGGAAAATGTATTACATATAAAGATAAGAAGAAAAGACTATTGAATATAAAACTAACTCGCTCTGCGCGTGTGATACCTGCATAAGAGAAATGTACTAAATTTTTACAATTTCTGAACTACGAAATATCACAATTTATGAATGAGGTCTACTGAAACATTACATATTGCCAGCTTCTTAAATTGATTCATCCTCAAATCGCATATACTTTATTAATTTCTACGAAAATTCCTTTGTAAATATGTGATCTTAAATTAAACTAAAGGCGTAGCCTTTAATTAAGATCAGCAATATATATTTTAAGAAACCATTTTATAAATAATTATATGTTCACGTAAAAACGAAAAAAAAGAATTAAAACATTAGTTAAGAGTTATCATTATTATAGAAGAATATTGAATTAAGAATCAAATGTTATTCTAAGCTACCGAATTTAAGTTGATAGTAGTGCTTTTGGAGATTAAGATTTTAAGTTCAATCCTAGCAGAAGTTGAACAACTTGAGGGGAGTGTTGCAATTTTTTGTTCTCTGCATGTTTTTCTCAGGGTGGGTGCTTGGGAGTTTTCCGGACATTCATCAATATTACGAGTAAATATAATTAACTGTTCTCTAAAAATCCTCCGAGAAGTTAACCCTCGGGAATTTAACCTAGCTGTTAGGCTGTACGTTAACCAGAATTAAAATACAGTTAATATTTTATAAAATCTGTAATTAATTAATCAATTTTCATTTAAATAGAAATGCAATATCATATAAATTAATAATGCTTGAATTCAATAAATAGAGAAAAACACTTTAACTTACTACAAACAAACAAAAAGTTAAAACATGTAAAAAAAAAAAAAAAAAAAAAACTTAACACTGAAATAAGAAAAGGAATTTCTCAAAACGTGTGATTATTTTGTTCTTTTATTTTCCAAACTTCTTATTCAAGAATTTTTAGTAAAAAAGTCTTAAAAATTTATGAAATTAAGAATAAATGCATTTCAAATTTAGAAAGTGTTTGCAATTTCATAATTTTTATTTAAAGTGAATATTCATTGACATAAATTTTTATAAATCAATTACTAAAAATTATATCTATAAAAGTTTGATTTTGGTTTTTCAATACTTTTGTATCAGTTGCTTTCAATTTGTTCCAATAGCTTTAAAATTCAAGAAATGTTTAATATAGGGTAAAAAAGCAAAAAAAGGAATTATCACCTCATACTTTCATTGCGAAATGTTTACAAACAAATAATAATAAAAGGTGGAAGGGAACAAATTCCACAATTGCGTGACTCAAGGTGCTTATAGCACATGTATATTACTACATGGAAGATTGATAGTTTTGTAATTTGACAATTATTAGCTATTGAATTCTTCGCAGTCAATAAAATATAGTTTTTCGATACCTTTGAAAGTTTCAATCCTTCCTTATTGTACATTATCAATAAAATTATTTTAATTGAGAAATAATATTTTGTTATATGTAATCCCACAAATGTTTTATTGGTTTCTACAAAATAACAAAAACTGTAACTAAAGAATATCGGGGCTTGTTCTTGGAACTTGAAGCATGTAATAATGAATTTAATTTAATTTACTATTAGATTGAACTCTGTTAATAAAGGGGTTGTTGCTTATTTATTTATATAATTTTAGTTTTAATAGATAACATGTCCGCAAATCTATATTCTCTGAAAATGGACCTTATGCTTAAATTAAATCCCAATTGAAATATCTTTAGCAACGGTTACCAAAATCATGATTGTATTGAAATATCATCAGCTTACAGTATATATTTTCTCCTGCATATTCATATATTTAGTTTATTTGAAATATTTATTATTAATTACTTTAATAATATTATTGATATATTTTTAAATAGGATTATATGGAATTTTAGAAATAATAATTATCAGTTTAATTAAGGCACACTCAAAACACTTATGAGTTGCAAATATCAGAAAGGATTTAGATTTCAAACAAAAATTCAGCATTGTATTAGCTATTTGCTTAACAATGCATTGATAGTTAAAATAAATGTGCATCTCCAACAAATTTGGTTTATATATTTTTTATATATTTTATAATAAAATTAATTTAGGATGTTATGATTTCTATGGGATAAACGTCGTTTCTGTAGATAAGAATTAGTGTGTTTCATACCTATATTATTTGAAGATTGTAGTAATGAGCTTGCATGTAAATGTTGAAAGTATATCTTCAGATGTCGATAATGTCATTTGAAGTAGTATCAAATTTACAACACATTTGCCCGATTTAATGAATTTGACACGATAAAATAGGTAGCTGGAGTAGTAATCAGGCAGTTGTTATGATATAATCAATTATTTATAATAGTGGAGCATTTCCAATTTAAATTTAACTAATTACCTATATATTTATGAATTTTGAGCAACGAACTTCAACAATACATTATTTAGATAAAATCACTCATATTCCAAATAATGGGAATTCATATATTTTTACTAAACTTAGATTTAATTTTTACGCAGTTTTATATAATCTTTGAATTCTATATTAAATTATTACTTACACAAGACATATCATTATATTTAGAAAAATACAAATATTAGACTCACACTGTAACCAGTTGAAGCGCATAACTACTATTTTGTTGATCGATAAATGAGGTATCATCAACCTGTCTAAGCTTCTGTCCAACACCGTACCTACACGAATGTATTAAAGGCCAGCAAATTATGCGAGTGTCTGACAGTGCTTGATTAGTATAATCCTATTTTGATGTTATGTATCAATGTAAATCCTTTCGATTACAAATCCAATGCTTTTACAGCAGGGATATTTGATGGCATAGATAGATATTGTATGAATTCCTATTAATAAGAAACAGATTTAATGAGATAATTATGCTTTACGATTTTTATATAAATTCAAATGTTACTTAACATTATTGAGTCGTAACGATTTTTATATAAATTTAAATACTTCAAATTGAAGTTTCGTTGTCCCTAAAATTAAAGACACCAATATATAAATATAAAACTTAGAAGAAAGCTATATAATTTTGAATTTTGTTAAAAACTAAATACAAAATTTTAATTATAATGAATGGTTTAGCTTCATTTTTACTCGGTGCTTATTTTATGCACTACAAATACTATCCAGGGTAGAAAACCAAATCAGAAACTGTGGAACAGAATGGGATGCTTACCAATCAACTGTAAGCTAGGCCAGATTATTTCAGGTTACGGTATATTAATCATAAAACCAGAGTTGGTAATTTTCGGAATATATATCTCTAAAAGTATTAAAATGCAGGTATCAAAATATTTTATGTCTATATATGAAACAATTTAGGAAATTATTAATGTTTGTGCTTTCTAGTTTTGTCGACTAGTGATACAATTTGAATGCAAAGACACTGTAAATAAAATATTTGGGTATTTTAAGATCAATATATAATTATATATGAATATAAAAATGACTAAATGAGGAAAACAAATATAGATTGAATGATAGTATATAATAAGAAAATCATCAAATAAGTGCATTTATAAACTGAAATCGAATATAAATGATAAATATGAAACAAATAACAGATTTTCTAACTTAAATGACGTTGTATTACAAAAATAACAATAAATATATTTTAGATCAAAACAAAGAACATTAATACAAGTCCTTGTATTCAGTTTACAAAATTAAAAAAAAAACTTTTGTTCCCATAATGTAATAAAATTTTTAGTGTAAACTAAACACCATCAGTCGCAAAAATGAAAATTCCCGAGAATGGCGGAACCCCACAACAAAGATAGGAAAGTCTAAAAATGTTCAATCTTACAAATTAGTGATAAGACTGCAAGAAAATCTTGATCCAAGAATGAACATTATATGTCCTCATTTTCAGTCTTATTGAAATATTTTGAAACTATTTATAAAATAATCCCCCTATGTTAATTGAATGGAAGACTCAAATTTATTGAAGGTTACATTTTAAGGGATATAAACGTATATCTGAAAACAGGAAAAGAAATAATATTGAAGGCTTGTTAGTTTAAAAAATTGTGAAAAGAAATTGGCTAGTATTTGTGATAGGAGATATTTAAAATTCATATCAGAACCCTAAATTACATAAATAGTAGAAATTATTATGCTATTAATTAGTAATTATTGATATGTTTTATACTAAATATTTACTCATTTTATATCAAAGCAATAAAATTTATTGTAGCAAATAAATATAAATGTTGAATACTTTTTATATGCGTGCTTTAAACTTTCATGATAAACGATTGATCAATATATAATTCGAAAGAAGTTTTTATCGATATTTTTCGAAGGATATATTTTTCAAAACTTATTAACTTTATTTGCTTACGTTATTAATTTTACTAGTTTATGAAGATTTTTAGCTGTTGAAATGTGGACCTTGATCATCTGAAAATTCCAGTTTTCTGAACTAAAAATTCAATATAAATTCATGACTGATGTCATGATTTATGTATGGTAACATAATCGAATATTTAAGTTCTGAATCTCTGTTGTAATCAAGCTGTTTGTTATCAATATGTGAAATGTTCACGATACATTAAAAATTTTTCAGGCGAGCTATTATGTTCTCGGAACTAATAAATTATTGCTTTTATTAAAATACTTCACTTTTCTCTTCTATAAGAATTTTTCCTTCAAACTACTCATTAAATATTAAACTAAATTTTGCATAGTTATTTATATGAGAAATTTCTAAAACACTCATTTCCTTTCATTTATTCAGTAGTTTGAATGGTAGATTGAATGTGTGTGTGTGTGTTTGTTTGTTTTAAGAAAGAGAGCTTATAAAGGTTGTCTAAATACCATTTCATTATTATTTCAAACTTATTATTGGAAATAATAATGAAAACTGTTTTTTACGGTGTAACTTCGAAAAGAGAAATATTTGTTTCTCAAAAAGGATGTAAAGATAACTCTGTAAAGGGAAATATTTCGATGTCTCTGTGTCAGAAGAATAAAATTTAATAACTTTAGGATGTCACATCATAATAATTTAATTCTGAAAGAAATTAGATTTAGAGATGATGGATTGAAAAAGTACAATTCTTCGTTATTTTAATAGTCATCGTTACATTCATATATTACTGATGTAACCGATAATGTGTGTAATTAATATTGTGTGTGTTGATTAATGTAACTAATATTATTGAAGTATTATTCATTTCATCTTCATTTCTAGATTTCGTTTTTATAAATATTATTTGACAGTGTGGTGCATATGTATACATACATGTGATATTCATCAGTGAAAAGAACATAAATAATATTATTATAAATACTAATAACTATTTTTATCATTCTATAAACTTATTTTATATTTTGTGAATAATTCCTTAAGCTATATTTCGTAACATTTTTTTAACAATTTTTATTTTTCACAGTTTATTTTAAAATAAATTTTCTCATTATTTTTCTAACTTAAATGTATGCATTCTTTTAAGAAATTGATGGTTCTTAAAATATATTACGTAGTTATCAATTCAAATTATTTCAAGCAAATATATTATTCTTGTCTTAATGTTTTGCATGCGTAAAATGATTGTAGAAAAATCTGTTTTTGATTCTACAAAGCGTAATATTTTTCCTTTTTTTTCAAATATTTTGATCACAATATCTTGTTTGAACGTTCAAACATTCATTTATTCAAGATTTCTCTAAGCTCTAAGTGAAAACGTTCATGACAGGGGGATAAAGATTTGAAAAAATATCATTTGTAAGATAAAATTTTCTTTCTTTGTAAACTACTTTATATGAAAAACTATAAAACTAAACTAATAGAACATTTTAATTATTATCTGTGTATAGATTCTTGTTAATGTCACAAGAATCTCTATATCTTTCTTTTTTTAGCTCTAATTTCCTCATAGTAATATAAGAGCAAAAGATTGACACATATATTTTGAAACAAGCTTTTAAATATCTATTCTTATCAAGAAAGGGAGGCAAATGAAAATTTATCATTTAAAAAATTTCTGCTAATTTAAAGTTATTATGGAGTAAACGCTTTTAAAAGTAATGAATAAAAATGACCGAATATTTTCTTTCATTTTATAAGAAGCGTACAATGTTTTATTGCTTGTACTTTCTTGTTGATTTTAAATTTATGAAATATATAATGTGTTTATTCTTTTAACTTTTATCAACTTTTATAATTTGAATTAAAATACCACCTACTTGAAAAATTTATATTTAATTTCTGGTAAAGGAAAAAAGGCATTTTTTAAATGCTTAGGAGAATATGTTATAATGTTTAAATATATTATTTGTGGTAATTGTCTTTCATATTTCAGTGTATATGAATATTTTTTACGCCTACAGCTTGATATTTGATCACAAATAACTAATATGTACATATCAATCTTATAAAGAAACAATTAGTTTCCTTACAAAAATTTGAATAAACAACAAGTATTTTAATAAACAACTGGAGCTGGATAAGATTGCAGCTTTAAAATAATCTTCGTAGTATTTCAGACATTTTGTGATATTAAGCAGGAAAGCTCTTTTAAATATTTCATTATTTTTCAGTAATTTAATTCTTACTTAATAATATTCCTTTCTATAAAAACAGTCTTCCTACATTTAGGAGATCTAAGCATCTAAAAAGAATACAATACACTTTTATTTGAGTCGAACGGCATCGTAGAGTTTTATTGTGTGTGTACCAAGACCTGTCAGAAACTGAGAAATTCACTTTCACACTTAAAAACTGATAGAAGAAGCATCACTAACAATCGTGGCATTGTATACTTAAAAATGTTAGTACATTTGCATACAAGTAATAAAAATTGCTTAGTAAAATTATTTATTTTAGTCATGATAGTTTTGGAACAAAAATAGTATTTTTAAACCAAACACTAAAATGTTACAGCAATGTATTAAGTATTTACATCACATGAATTCATTTTGAGTTTTGTACAAGAAAATCCGTGCTTTTAAAAGGATATTTATATTTCCAAAATTAAAATAAATTACACAAAAATGAACCTCCTGATTTATATTTTTTATTCATATTCCTAGATAAACTGTTATCTTTAAGTGTTTTTGAATGGAAATAGTTATTCAAATGTGTCAATTATCAGGAGCCATAACTTCCAATGGAAAACCCGCACCTAGATTTAATGAGAGGAAAATTGCTAAAATAGTTCCTAACAAATACAAGCCTATCGGTATAGCCTTAAGGGCCAAATATCGGCAGTGTTGATATAAGTCGGCATTGGCACTACGATTTTACAACGGTATCATTTCTACAGCGCAAACTATCAAGAATTTGCACTTTAGTAGTATCAGAAAGTGGTTTTGGCCTTTATACAGATGTTTGCCGGAAAGTGGTGGGTGACATAGATCTGATGCAGTTTATTTGCCAAGATACCATGTGGCAGTGAGACGTTGCGCACAACTGATGAGTAGATGGCGACCATTAAAGTGAAACTGGGAATTCCAAACAGATAGGATTAATAAGATCAGTACACATTCATTATTATTATAGAGTTACTCAGAATAAAAATATAATTTAAACATGAATGATTTACTCATTATATATTACATTTATTTAACTGCCTTCAAAATAAATTTTTTTTAACTATAGATTACATCTGTAACGTTGAAAATTGGTTCTTAATATATTTTGTTCTTTTCTAAAATTCTTTATTCTTTGCAATTTTCTAGTTCTGTATAATTACATTTATTATACTCGAGTTTTGTAGAATGAAACGTCATAAAGTATAGAATATCCATTTCCGTAATATTTTGTTCTGAAATGTCATATTCGTTTTACTTAATTTTAAAATAAGAAGATTCTTTAAAGTGTTGAACTAGAATTTTTTACTTATCATTGCTGGTATATTTTCTCATTATTTTTCAAATGTATTTTCGCTTTTAAAAATTTGTTAATCTAATCACAAAAGTTTTAAGTGTTCCCACTCTGAATTTATCATTTTCAAAATATTAAATTATTGTGATTGTATAAATATAATGTAAACATTTTGTGCAAACTTAACTAATAAGTGAACTTAATTATGTTACGAATAATTTAAAATTTCTTTTATAAATTTTAATTATCTTATAACTATTTGTGATTATAAAAATAATTAGTGTTATAACATGAACTTTCACTCATTATTTTTGATTTTAGAATGTGCAATAGTAAGTGAGCATTTCGAAAATTCTCATTTATAATTCGCATTTCCTTTTATTTATATAATCTATAACACATATGTTATATGAAATCGGTTGATAGAAAATTGGTTATAGAATAAATAAGCTTTAAAATTTTATTTTTAACTTTACGTAAAATTGAGTCCTCCATCAAAACAAATCATAAATAATATTTTTTTTAAATCTTTTGAGCATTTCTGTACTGAATATATGAACTGAAATAAGCTTTCTATTTATAAAATGAAACTTCTTTTATGGAAATGTATTTCTTTCATAAGCATATGTGAAATTAGCTTTAATTTATGCTGTGAAACAAAACTTATAGAACATAATTAGAGTAAAATAAAAAAAGGTATTGCAATATGTATTGTTGTTTTATAGTTATAAAAACATTTATAACAAATATATTTATTAATAAAATATATTTTCTCCTAGTTTTGTGTGTTATCAATTACTATACATTAATTTAAAATTATTATATAATAAAAAATAGAATAAGCTTAATTTTTTAAGAAATCTTATGATTTTTATTCTATTTGTATACTCACTCTTAATTTATGCTAATAAACTATGAAACACTGTCATAATGAAATACAAAAAAATATTCCATATTTTGTTATTTTATAGTTAAATCTGGATTTGACAAAAATATTCTTCAGTGATTTAAATTTAAAGATCTAGAGAATTTTGAAAAAATATATATTTAATGTACATATGCCCAAGATATTCTAATTTTATTGGTAAGATGTTTGATTTTAATTGGTAATTTTTGATTCCGATTTCAGAATAATAATTTCATGTAAAGAATAAAAATTATCAGTCGCACACACATAATGATGGAGTTATAGAGATATGTATCAGGTAAAATTGCCTATTTAATAACATGCAGGAGACTAAAATAATATTTAACAATTTATTTTCAAGTTATTTAAAATTTTTAGACTATTATAAGCTTCATACTTCAAATGTATTTTAATGAGATATTCTGATAATAAATTTTATGTCAATTAATAATTAAACTAATTTATTATTAAATTTATGCATTTTAATATTATGTAACACCGTATAAAGTATTCTTATAGAAAGAATGAAATATGATAAAACATGAATAAAATTTCGATTTCATTGACTTTCGGACCTAGTTTTATTAAATAATTAATTTATGTCGTAGCTGTTTATTTTTCAACTACTAATGCAACAGATGTGATATATATATATACTGACGAATCAATCAGGAATTTTATTGTCATATTTGACCAAAATTTATTATATTACTATAAATAATTGTTAAAAACAAATATTTAAATATTTTAAAGCTGTTAATTACTTTTACTGGCATAATTAATCAGATCATAAAATTATATAAAAATATATTAAATATGCTATAAAGATTTTTGGGTATTGGTCACTTATCATTAATTTCTTTCATGATAAACTTGAAAGGATAAATAAGAGAAAGCAATAAAAACTATCTTATTTTGCAAAATAAAATTAATCTTTCTTTTCTAAAGCAAAATAAATTTCTTACTGATTTCTTGTAATATTTATGGATCAAGCATTTTTAGAAAAAATAAACAAATATTATAAAAAAAATGTTACAAGAAAACCAATTTGTGAATTTTTAACAGTTTAACAAACAAGTAAAAAAATAGTAAATATTATGTATGTAAGGATGTTTCTAAAGTTCACATATTTTAGGGTCATATGATAGGATAATCTAACTGTTAAATTTAAAACATTTCTGGTAAATTACAATTAACTTTGACTCCTAAGAATTAATTCTTGTATTTAATGATTAACAAATAATTAAACTAACAATATTAGAATTAGTTTATTTTTATATTACATGATATGATGGTACAAATAGCTTTTGCAGTTATATCCGTAGTCGTACTTTAAAAATGTAAAGCTAAATTTTGTACTTTTTCATAAATTTTAATGTAGGATTTTATATTGATCCATATCTATATAATTGTAAAGTTACTTATGAAGATCTCAAATACATATAATCTCAATTCACAAATCTTAATTTCTATCCAATATAGTTTTTTTTTTCTTGCGTAGATCTAGAAGACTTTACTTACGGAAAATTTCTTCTTTACATTTTCTAAACCATCAGTTTCAGCAGAAAATCTTGTACAAATGACGTGTTGATTGTAATTGTATCTTAGAATTACCATTTTAATATTTTATAATTAATTTGATTTACGTTTTTTAAGAAGAATTTAAATGTGTTACACATGTAATCTTTCTTTATTTACAAACTTTCCAACATCTTCAACTAAAAATAAGCAACGTATATATTTTATAATATATTGATTAGTTCCCCAGAGTAATTTTAATCTCTTCAAAAAAGTTTTCCTATTTTTAATTTATTTATTTTTTTGCTAAAATGGTATTGCATATTTTGAGTACAAGATTTCATAGTGTATCTTAAAAATGTTGCTCTAAAATGGAATTACGGCTAAAATTTCTGCTAAAATAGTTTGAAGAAGAGTTATTTACACAATTCAAGAAAACTAAATTACAAAATCATTTAAATCACAATAAATTTAAATGTTGTATTATTGTTTATTTAAGTGTTCAATACATATCACATTATAGCAGAATTATTTAGTTATGAATATATATAAAGCAAATTGAATTTTGCTCTGTATAAGTTCTTCAGTACAATATTCTTAATCTAAAGGTCAAACGAATAAATACAGCTAAAATTATATGGTAAACACTATTTATTACTTTTACTACATTAAACTAGAAAAATGTTAATTAAAATGTTTATTTATATTACAATTTTTTGATTCATGTAATTCCTTAACTTGGGGAATTTTCTAAATTATTTTTTTTGTTATGCTGAAGAATGGATAAAAATCCCTCTGTGTTTAATCAGTAAAACATTCTACAAATAAGCAGCCAAGGATTAAGCTGTTGTTATTGTACTGTAGTTTATACACCAAATATATATATATATATATATATATATATATATATATATATATATATATATATATATATATATATATATATATATATATATATATATATATATATATATATATATATATATATATTAAATTCAGACAAAGTCTATTAGATCATTGACCCTGAGGAAATCATGGACCAGAAGGGCAATGAGTAAATGTCCTCTTAGAAGAGTTCCAAACAGTTCTGGATGTGTTGACAAGAAGCCAGTTCAGTTTTATATTTAGTGTAGACCTCAAAGATTGTATTGCCTTGGAGATACGCGAGACCCCTTACGTGGCCGGTTGCAAATCTATAAATAACGGTATAAGAGACTCTGTCACAATTGAGGGCGTATAGAGTGTCAGGCTCTTTGTCCAAGCAACAATGATGGCAGGAAAACATCTTCCACGACTTCAAAATTCAGAATTAACAATAGACTGATATTCTAAAAAGCTGAGTGTTGAAAAGGAAGGATTATTAGCAACAGCTCTTCCTGGCCAGTCGATCTGCTTGCTCATTGATCTTAGATCTTATAAGAAAGAATTAATTGAAAATTGGATTACTCTGTAGGTATTCATCTTAAAATACAGCTTTAATATTCTTTGAAATATGTGAGAGAGCATTATCCTGCTTAAAGTTAGATCTAATATTGCATAAGATATAATAATTTTGATTTACTGAAAATGACAGTTAATTATGTTATTATTCCATGGTGTTGTATTATTACATACTTGAATAAATCGAAAAATGAAGCATTTTTTTTCTGAGAATCATATGACAGAACAAATTTCCGTAAAATGATTAATAGCGTAAAATGAAATTAAAACCAAAAATGATTGTTAATATAAGTTTACTTGCATAAAATGCACATTTTATGTAAGTAAACTTATATTAACAAATTTCTAGGACTTTTGAAAATATTTATTTTGTTCATTGTCTTTTAAAATATTAAATTACACAATTTAAAGAATAATAAAATTTCCTTGAATTCTAGATTTGATTTAGAAAGTTCATTTTTCTATGAGCACATAAAAATCAATCAAAATTATAGGAAGTGAAATTTAATATTTTTTCCATTCAGAGAAGTAAATACCACTAAAAATATAATAATTAATTTCAAAAGTAATTATTTTACTCATTGTACTCTGATATTTAAGAAACGCTGTAACAGAATAAGAGGAGTTTGGTGAAGTTCTTAGAAAATTATGTTTTCATAAAAAACATTCTTAAAACATAAGAAAATCTTTCTCAGAAAGTGCTGAAAGCGGATGATAAATCAAAGAAAAATGAAGAGATGCTAAAATAAATTGACTGTTTTTTAAAATTAAATTAATAAATATTTTACTTCTCAAACTTTGTTAAATATTACAACTCGGAGAGATGCAATTTAATTATAGTTGAAAGAAATACAACAACAGTTAAAAAAGCTGAATTACGAAAGAATATCTTAGAAAATCCAGAAGATAGTTACAGAAAAAGTAGAACAATAATATATTTTCTCAATATCAAAAATTCTTAAAATTCTATCATTTGATGTAAAATAACAAGTTCATTAATCCTCAAATAATGAACTAATTAAAGGATATTCAGAATCATATTTTTAAAATATAGAACTTATGTCTATATCATTAAAATTATTTATATCCATACTCCTCCTACATATTTTTCTTAATTCCAGAAATTGGTAATTTTCTCTAAAGAAAAAGTGCACTTTACCTTAGTGAAACCTTTTTTTAATAAACTAGAAATATTATTTATTTAATTGCTTCTTATGCTTATTGAAAAACATGTGGGCAGATACATTTAATTAAATTGGTTTCTTGTGTGGTCGATAAAAAATGGCTTCATTATAATTTTAAAATGCTTGATATATTTATACATACGTAGCTGAAATGGCTTATACTGAAATATGTTTTTGCAATTAAAACATTATTATTTTACAAGCACTGTTGTATTTACAGTTAAATTACGAAGAGGCTATTTTTATGATAAATTATTTCTGTAATTTTATTACTATCTGAAGATTGTATTCTTTGCACTATTTCGTAACTAATTAATTATGTAAAATTTTAGGCTATACTTTTGTGAATCATATTTTTTATAAGCTCATTTATGAAATTATTAGCAACATTAGAATTTGATTACGAAATATATAATCTAATTAATATTTTCCATATATATATGTTAATTTAATCATGAGAAAAATTAATTTTTATTCTAATTTTGGCTAAAATATATTTACATGCTAAGGCTTAACGTCTTTCTTTACATCGATGGAGCAACTAATATAAACAGTAACAAGAAATTATTTAAGCAGAAATTAATAATTTACAGCAATATTTTAATGTTTACTGAGGTTTCATACTACGTAATTTTTATAATTGACAATGAATTCCAAGAAACTTAATTATAAATATCGAAGAAAAAGTTTTTTTCCTATGTTAAATTAGTTGCTGAGAAAGCTTTTATTATGACTAAATTTGCTCGTAAAAACTAATTATTACTCATAATAAATTTCCATTCTAAAATTCAATTTCTAAATGGAATTTAAATATTTTGAAAACTTTACGATTTCAGTAGACAATAATGTATTATTTCTAAGTGGAAATTTTTATTACTTTAACTTTGTCTAGAATATGATTCACGTAAAGCCGTATAAGCAATTTTCCTTCCTGAATATAAATTTATTAAATAAGGTAAATAACACCGTAAATCAAGCCTTTATAGGAATGTATATTTTTTGCATTTTTGTATGTAAGAAGATTTCAGTTTCAAAATTCATAAAAATAGGCATTGTAAACATACAATTTAATTATAGGATAATTTAGAAACTAACTTACTTTTTTTATCTCTATTGTTGAAGAGATTTTACGCACAATCTTAGTAAAATAAAAAAAGATATTTAAATGAAATTTTTTTCTTCTGTGATGTTCTGAAAATGTATAACATTGTAACTCAAAGAAATGGTGCACGGAGGTTATAAATATGATTACTTACAAAAAATTATTTTTAAGATTTCTAGAATCTACTGTTCTTAAATGGTTTTTCAAATAACTGTGTGTTTTCCTAAAAATATTCAATTCAATTTTCATATAACATGTATTAATACTCACATATTAAATAAGGAAAGTTATGATACTTTTTATAAATAATATTTATTATTAAATTTTTCTATTTAAATTTTAACAGTTCAACAGTTGCTTTGATAGGAGTACTTTTCTGAAATATATATATATATTCGTATTATCATTCTTAACATATATAGTTTATAAATGTCTCAAAATGCAATATTAAATGTTAATAAAAATTTATTTAAAGCAATTTAAAAAGAATTATAATGAAATAAATGAATACCTTAAAAGTGTATCATAACAGTATGGATATTTAAACAGCGTTATAAACATTATAATTCATGCGAAATGAAATGGTGTACGGTTTTGTATTGGTTCACACGGGCTCTGAAATAAAAGTATGTGCACCTTGCCAATTGTTGCACCAAAATAAAATCCCGTTGACGCTAGTGTAAACTATAATGTGTTTTTATCTTTTTCAATGATTCGAAAATAAATATATTCCTTTCTGAAATCTTAATAAATAATGAATTTGATATTTTAAAAGGAATAAAAATGCTTGGTAAGATAATAAATATTCATTTATCCATCATCTTTATTTGCATCCTAAATCTAATATGATATGTACTTCTACACATTTTAGTCAAATACAATGTATTTGCACACTTATGCAGAAATAATATCGTGATGTGTACAATTTAAAAAATTTTTAAACATTGCATAATCGAAACAAAACTATTCTGAGTAAATGGTGTAATCACTATATCCAATAGTAACAACACTGACTGCACAATTAAATATAATATTTCTTTTAAAAAAATGATATTCATTCCCTTTCAAAAGATAAGCACAAGTAGTTAAAATATTAATTACTGAAATTTAATCTGAACTGGATTTCTTGAAATCCATTGCAGAGATAGAATGAAGTATACGACTATATTACACATCCAATTAGGTCAGCAAACGGAAACCACGGTTTTCATTAGTGAATACCGCTATTTATTAAAACTAATATTTCCCAACTTAATAAAGTAAAAGAAACATAAGCTAATAACATGCTCTTTATAGGATTAACTGGATAAAAATCATAAACTGGTACAATTTAATGTTACCTCATAAAGCAAATAACAAATTAAATGACTGATACTAATTGGTAATACACTTGATGAAAGATAACTCATCACAACTGGTAAATTTAGTTCTGGTACCATTTTCAATATTATGATATATATGTGTGTATACACTTTTAAAATTAAAATGCAGTTTAACATAACTTTTAAATTCAATGATATTTTAATCACAAACTGTGAATTTATATTTTAATCACTGTTAAACAAAGCTATACGGATAAAATTTCAGTTTTCCATCTTTTTCATGAATGAAAAATACTACCTTGTTGCCAAATCCATATGATTTTAACATATTAACTAATAAGAAAATGTTTCGATTTGAACTTTTATTAAAATTTACACCTTACACGTATGCTTTCAAAGGACACAAAATTATATGGTTTGTCAAGAAAAATATTTAAAGTAAAATGCAAACGTAATTTACCTTTTACAAACGAATCTGCAAATGCGACGGAATTTTTCTTAAGTACTGAGTTCAAATTTATAAAATGCATTACCAACAAGAATAACTTAGATCAAAATTTTGCTTGAAAGCATATCCATTTTAATTGCTACAATAGTGGTCATTAGCTGAAATATTTGAATTGCACTTTGCACAGGAGACAAAACACGATTATTAATTTACTGAATTTTCTTGCGAATAGTAGGTACAAAAATATTACAATTCCTAATTAATTATAGAATTAAAATATACCCACTGCAGAAAAGGGTTATTTACAGAAATGGTTTTTCTTACTGTTATAAATAATTTGTTTTACGCAATGTATTTAATGCTATATTCTTGCTAATTATGCACTTTGTTCATTTACTTTTGGTAGTATTTTCTTGTGTATTAGGAATTATATATAAACGTTATTTAATCCTTAAACATTTTCTTTATACTTTTGGAATTTACTTCAGAATGATAATTTATATCCATTTTTTTTATCACATTCAAAAATTGTTTTTGAGATTACCACTGGACTAAAATATTGTTTTAACCTAATATTATTTAATTTCCAACTCTGTATTTCTGAGTAATACAGAACTAAAATATTTATAACTGAATTATTTGATGTACTTCTGACTTTTATGCTATAAACTAGCATTTTTAACAAATGAAAATGCATTGTTTTAAAATTTTAATTACAATTGTGCTCTTAATAAGGTATTGATTGATTATCTTAAACATTAATTAAACCTTTGTTAATGCATCATTTGCAGTGAAAATTGAATTTTCTTATAAAAAATATTCGCGATGTTTTATGAGAATATATGGATATTAATTCATAATTGTTTCGCTAAAAGTTCTTATAAGAAAACAGTTTTTTTTTTTACACTAATATAAAAATTCATGAAATCTTAATAAGAATTGGTACGAGAATAATTCCACATTTTAATCTAGTATAATTTTCATTAGTTAATTTCAAAGGATCACTTTGAGTTTAGTGTTGTCTTTGCAGTTTCACAAGGGCTCATTAAATTTAGAGATTCCTTTCAATTTAATGAATTTGAGTGAAGTTACACAAATTATTAGTGTAGAATTGACATTAAGTTAATTTGCTGAGTCTAATTCTGTTTTGTGTTTCTAAGGCACACATTTAATAAAGATTATTTTAACTGGTTCATATCTCTCTAATTAATTTAAATTGTAATTATTTGAGTTATTTTAATGCTTTGGAGAAATTATTTTTTAACAGCTAATCGCATCAAATTCATTACATAAATATTTATTTTTCAAATATTAAAATTTTATTTATAAAGTTTATAAATTTCCTTAACAGTTTAAAAGCATTTAAATTCCTTTTACGAGTTTTATAAATTTGCCTGATTTTCATAATAAGAGAGTTTAATAAATATTTAAAATTAATTTACTTTATTCAAAATAAAAATCCACATAATATAATCTTACTTTATTTACCACTTTGTTATTTAAGTGACAAACAATTTATAGTTTCAAAGTATAAACAACAAAATAAATATATTCTCAAAAAACTAAAATTCTATTTCTTGATTTCATTACAGAAGATTTTATTTTACATTTTGAATTCTAGTTTTTTATATCATTTCCAACTAAATTTTCATTTAAATTGAATTCATTTTATTGTTATTAATGTTAAAAATTTAAACGTAGTGAAGGCGTGCGTTTATCAAAAAAATTTGTAAACATTTATTAAAAAGGAAAACTGAGATATCTCACTACATACATAGAAAAACCGGGGGGAAAGTAAGAAAAATAACATTTATTTTCGTCTCATATGCTTGTTTTACATGCAAGTTCAATAGAAAGGAAAAAAATCTACATGAAGATTCAAATAACCAAATAATTATGAGAGTCAAATTTACGATATCTACCGTGCTGTAATTGATTTTATTTTAGTACTCTCTCGAATAGAGGATACTCATGAAAGTAATGAATTCAGATTTGGAAACACTTCAAACAAAAAACTGAGTAAATATGATAAGGATGAAAACACTCATATGAATTATTATGAATCTAATATTGCGTTTCACGCTTCAGTATACTAATTACCTTTTAAAACCCATTCGATATACAAATGTAAAATAGGATTTCTAAAATTAATTGTGATTTTTTTTCTTTTTTTGAATAAAATTACATTCAGTATCATTTACTAAAACTATATTTTTTATTTTGCGAAAAAAGTTACTAATATATGTTAGGATTTTAACTATTAATTAGGATGTAACGCATACCATTTGAAGTGAAGTTGATTAAAGGTTTCAAAAGTGGCTGAAATTATTTCTATATTGTGTATGGAAATCCAGATTTCTAATTTAAGAAGATGTAATTTAAAAATAAAATATATGGAAATAAAATTTAAAATTGAATAAAGAATTTATTTGAGAACGAGTTTTTTTTATTAATAGTCAAAATAAATTATCATACTAATTTTCAATAAAGTTAAAAAGTGATATCAATTTTGAATGAATTATTGAATTAGATGGTTTTTGATAGCGTTTTGGAACAATTTGTATAAACTTATTTAATGAAATTTCAAAAACATAAATTGAAACATTTTTTGGATGAATGCAAAGATAAAACCACTACTTTTTTACAAATCGTATCCTTTTATGTTTACTTTGTGAAATTTATGTATGGTTGAAAACGTTTTTATATATTGGCATATATTTACACTCCTTGTAGAAACACATAACTTTTGAATTCATAAATGATTTAAGATTAAAGCATTCAAAAGAATCGTCTCATTTACTGAGTTTAGGGTGACAATAATATCTATAATAATTATTATTAAATTTCTGCTCCGCATAATGCTTATTTTTTACACTGAAAAAATAACCAAAAATTAATAAAAATTTAACCGATGAATTAACTCTTAAAGATTTGGTTTTGCATGGATTAAAAGTTTAAAATATATTTAGACAGATGAAACTGTTTAAAAAACACTGAGAGAAATATCTAAACCATTAATGAAAAAAATTACCTTTCAATGCTTATAAAATTTTATTATTATTACAATTCATAAGCAAATTTACGCAATTGTTACACATTAAAAGATAATTTTTGTAAGAAACAATGTAGGTTGTTATGAACGCACAAAATGTAGTTTCTATATTTTATGTTTAAAATCCATTCTAAAATTCAAATATATTTAGGAATAAAATATTAAAATATAGGATCATTTTCAATTGAATAACATTGTATAAGAAAAAATGGTTTTATTTTAATGAATTTCTTCATAAAATTTTAAATAAAATTTTATGAAGAATTTATAGAATTAAGGAAGATTCAATGTTTTTTTTCAATACCTATAACTTAATTAAATGAATAAGATTTATGTAACTTTTACAGATTAATGATAATAAAATAATTAAACGTTATTGAAGTATAAATATATGAATATCAAATGTAGAAGACTTAAGTTTAAATCTTTATTTGAATTTCCTTGCTTTTGAAAATGTCTTTAATTACTTATTTTTGTCATTTTTAAATAAAACTGTGTGTAAGAGTATAATGGACTTATGGAAGTTCTATTTTTACTTATTAGAATTTAATTATCCTTTTTTTAGCACTCTTAAGGGAAAGATTTATTCTTATCACATTCAATTTGATTATTTCTGAAATACGGTAATTAATAACTTAGAATGATTTATTTCATTTAAATGTCTTATTCTTTAATATATGCTATTAAAATATAGTGAAATATTAAACTCTTAACAATAGTAAAATAAAAATAAATATTAAGTATTTCATTTTATTAAATTAAACAGAAAAATATGATTGCTTTGATAAAAAAACATATAAAATAATTTTCAAAGCAATCAATATATTTATGTAAATAATTTACATTGCATAAAAAATGTTATATTTAGGAATTTTAAAAATATTTTCACAAGGAAAAAAAATATTTCGAATAAGTAAATTTCATGTTGACAACAATTTTAAATAAAGAATATACTTTAGAAGTATTGAAAAGTTATTAATTATTTTACAAATAATGCACGATACATTTTTTCTTTGCTATTTAAATAAATATAATGCAATTTTTTTACAAGACATGTAATTTTAATTTACAGTTAAATTAAATGTTTATATGAAATAGCTAATTAATAAACAATGAGAAAGATAAGACGTGTAAACATTATTACAAAATTGTTAATAAAATAATTGCTTATGATATTGCCTTCTCAATACAAATAAACGATTAAAGAATTTATTCAATAAAAAAAATGTTCGATGAAAAATAAAAAATAAAAAGTAATTGCATATTACTAGAAATTAATGTTAACAGGAGTTTAGTTATTTAGGAATTTTGGTATGCTTTTAGAAAATTTTGAATGATTTATTCTCATAAATGTAAATAGTTTCATACAAAAATTATAATTAAGTCACTTTTTTCAGTTTCCAATAATATTATAATGTGAATCAAACAGTTATTTAAAGTTATGAGTCCTTGTTTTTAGAAGTTATGAAATCCGTGTACGGTAAAATCAAAATACATAATCTTTAAACATACTTTATTTTATTTTATCATAAGAAACTAAATAATATTATAAACAACCTTTATAATTAATTACATAACCTTTTCTTCACTTCGATACACTACTTATTTCTACACCACTGGCGAACAAGTATGATACAACAATGTAGATCAGAGATATCACTGGGAATTTTATTTTCGGTAGATATAATACGGTATAAGCTGTAAACTTTAAAACTTAAAATTTTTTTTCTAATATATACAGTGATGACCAAAAATGTGGACACTTTTGGAAATTTTTATGTTTTTGAACTTTATATGCTTATAGAATGCATTACGTTTCACAAAATGAAAACTTGTATATATCATTTTAAAGAGAATTTATTACTGAATTCAATACGAAACACAAAATTCAATTATTTGGAATACAAAAAAGTTAAACGAAAATAGTTATCGATATACATTAGATAGTGATGATTGCAGTGAGTTATCAGTACTTAATAGAGTGCTCTTTATTTTTGATTACATCTTCACATCGACGTTTCATTGAGCTGACAAGAGTTTTAAGCTCTTTTTTCGTTATTACATGATGCCAGGAAACAATTATAGCCTCAATTAGTTACCTTTTATTTGATGGGTGCCTCATTCAGGCAAGAGTTCTCAAACGGTGCCACAAATTTTCGATAGGATTGAGTTCAGGACTTTTTCCTGGCCATGACATCAATTTAATGTTCTTGTGTATGAAACAACTCTTTCGATATTTTGGCCGTGTGGCAAAGAGCAGAATCCTTCTGCAAAATAATTGAAGCATTGTTGGGAAAGAGATATTTGATGGAAGGTAGAAATTTTGGTTCTAGAATAGTGTCAATGTATTTTCTGGCATTTAGTGTCCCGTCGATGACATGAAGGTGACCATTACAATCTGCTGACATGCATGGCCAAATCATAACACGAACTGCGTTCTTCACAGTTGCTTTAATGCAGTCAGGATGTAGCTCTTTTCCTATTCTACGTCTTACATATTTTTGCCCATCACTACCGAATAACAATAGCTTAGTTTCATCACTCCATATAACTTGTGACCACTGATCATCTGTACAATTAATGTGTTCCTTTACCCACTGTAGTTTTTTTTCGTTGCTGAAAATTAAGATAAGGCTTTTTTTTTTGCAATTCTACATCTCAGTCCTTCATCTGTTAATCTTCTCCTAATTGTTCTTGGACTGACAGAAACACCATCATCATTCAGATCTTTTTTGATGGCCGCTGATGACATTTTTTTTTATCTTGAATACGTAGTATTTTTATACTTCTGTCATCAAAAGATGTGGTGCACCTTTTCCGGCATTTTCCTTCTTTGTTTTGCATTGAATTTATCTCCTGATATCGTAATTAAAACTTTCGGAATACAGATGTAGTCAGTGAACAACCCACCAGTTTTGCAGTTCCAGCATAGGAAAGGCAACTTTCTCGTAACACAATAATATTACAGCTCTTTCTAGGTGTCCAATATACTCTTTTATTTGAAGTCATTGCTTCTTCACTAAATATTAAAAATTTCTACGAAAATTCCTACTTAATATTGCAGTGTATAAGAAACAGGTCCTCCTTCTACAGAACAAAGTAAAATAATGAATTGTTTTAAGTGTAAACATGATGACAGCTTCTACTGGCAATTACTAACATTTTTTTGGTTCTCAGAACAAGAACAGTGATTGGCCAGGAAATTTAGACATTACAAACCACTTCATAACGGTGTTTTTATTTATATTAAAGTACATATAACTTTTTTGTATTGCAAATAATTGACTTTTGTGTTTTGTATTGAATTCAGTAATAAATTCTTCTTAAAATGGTATATACAAGTTTGCATTTTGTGAAACGTAACTTTTTCTATAAGCATACAAAGTTCAAAAAATTTCCAAAAGTGTCCACAATTTTGGCCAACGCTGTATATATATATATATAGATATATATATATATATATATATATATATATATATATATATATATATATATATATATATATATATATATATATATATATATATATACTGGATGATGCGTTACAGACTGAAAGTGCTGTGGTATGGTTCGTGATGTGGTTGAGCGATGTGTCATTGCTATGCGTGCAATTTGCCTGTCATCATGAAAACTAGTGCACTGAGGGGGATGTGCTCGAACACATCGGCCCGTTACACACATTACCCTCTGTCACCCAGCAATCATGTATCCACATTACAGTTGTTTGGTTTCATCCATTATGACTACCTATTTCCCTTAAAGATAATGCACATTCTCGTTAGGCCACTATCCTTGATCTGTAGAACTCGGATACTTGATCAAAAACTAAACTCTGTTTTCTACAAGGCATGATTGATCTTTTTTTTGAGAAAACTACAAGAAAAACACAATTGTTTAACTTTAAATTGTCAAAATCTCCAAGCCTTAAACAGCGCTTTGAAGTAGCCCCACCTGTGCGCGTGATGTATGTCTGCTCTGAAATTCTAATCATTTGCATATCGCACCACCGCTAAGGTATTTTGTAAATTTCATAACGTTTGCATGCTTCTTGCGTTTACGGTGGCCAGTAGTGTATTATAAGCAGACTCTGACTGCTGTATATTAGACTGAAACTTTTGTAATATGAAACATGATAAAGGTTAGCTGATCCATTGCTGTGAGAGAATTTTTGCCATACTTCAAACTGATAATTTTTCCCCTTTATATAGTACATCCAGATATGATTGCTATCACCCTTAATATGCTTATGTGTTCCAATATCAATGATTTAAGTATTTACTCGTCAAAAACTCTGGATGTAAATGTCACGTGTTTAACATGATTCCTTCAGGGTGTTGCATTTTGCAGCAATGAATTATTCCTGTTATATCATTTTATAATCAATTAAATTTTTACTTACACACAATTCATGGTGATTATCGTTGAATATAATTCCAGTTTGCAAATTAAAATATTTTAATATCAAATGTTAATTCTATTTAAATGTTTTCAATATTAGACATTATTTTTCAATAAATTTGGCAAGAGAACTTTCAGAGATAATACGTATTTGAATTATTGAGCTTTGTTTTGATTAAAATATATTAATACCTGCTTTTTATTATGAAAAATCATATTGAGAAATTATTAAATAGTAGTGTTTTTAGTATACTGATTAATTTCAAAGTCCCGACTACAAACATTTAGTAATTATTTTGTATTCATCTTTTAAAGATAAAGTTTTATTAAGTTTTTAAATAAAATATGTGCTAAACTTGGTTAATAATGTAATGTACCAAATGCAATGAAAGCAAAACAAATTTGTGAATCTTTTGTTGAAGTTTGTTATAATTTCCATGTTTTTATTTTTTCTTTTAGTTAAATAAGAATACTCTAAAAATTATTCTTACCAGAAAGGATATGTAGTTTTCAAAATAGTATTTGATTTATAAATGTACATAAATTATTTAAGAATGTCCTCTCCTTTTACATTCTTTGGAAACTTACAGAGAATTTAAGAAAAGTAAAATTTCTCTACACACATTTGCATAAAAATGTAAATATACTCTCGAAAGTCTGTAAAAATATTCAATGTTTAAAAGTTTTGTTTTGAATTCCAAAAAGTTCATAGTATGTTAAAAAAACCAAAGCTCTTTTTATTTAAAATAAATGTACACATATCTTAAATAAATGTTACTATGTATCAAAAATATAAAAAAATTTATTATTCAAGATGGAGATCTGAATAGTGACTTATTATTAATAATTTAAATTGAAATGAAATAAGATATAAAATATTAAAATTATGAATTCAAATTATTTTTGAATCAGTTAAGTATAAATAATTAACTAATTATGTTCTCTTATTATAAATTAATATCAAATTTCAGAAGCATATCTAATACTGAATTAAATTAAGAAAATATATAATGAAATGGGGAATATTAAATTATTTATTATGTATATTAAATATATTCATGTATATTTAATGCCAATGTTCCTTTTAGACATATAAGTTGCTTATTTTTCATATTTTTACATTAAAGAATTTATACCTTGATTTTGTTTTTTTAAGTCTCATACAAAATTAAAAGTTTTCTATACTATTTCCAATTTATATTTTATTAAAAACAATAGCAAACTAGTTCTGTTAATTATAATAATAATGGCTTATAGAAGCACAGCTTTGATTGAACTAATGAAAAATAATATTTTATAACAACTAAAATATATGCATAGAAATTGTACAAATGTTTTTACTAACTCCGAGTCAGATTAAAAAAAAATATTGCCAATTGTTGTGTAGCCTTGGTTTTAAAATATTCAGATGAGTTGCTATAATAAAATTAAAACAATGATTAAGATGCTTCTTGAATTTATTCATAATGTAAGTAATCAGACGAAAGATAGCTTCCAAAATGTATAGCATTTTCATCGTGTTTTACAGAATTCACATTATTATTTTTTAAAAAAAACAAGGTTTTCTCAATAAAATCTCTACTGGAGAAATTTTTGTGTTGCATTACTGATCACACCTTTTACTAAGCACTTTTCCAAAAAATTTTCTTAGCCATAAAAAGCTCAAATATAATAAATAATATTTCTATAGCAAAGAAATTTAGAAATTTAAATATTGATTTTTGATCATTTATATATATATATATATATATAAACTACATTGTGAATTCTTCTTTTTATAATTACTTTATCAATAAAACTCATAAGAATCATTTTGGATAAAGTGATACAAATTCATATTCTGGCAATAGGCCCTTAGAAGTATGAATATGCCTTTTGCATCATAGTAAAGAAAAATGTCAAAACACATTTTACCACAAATATGTTGAAGAAATTGATTGTAAAACAATAGTGATTTAGTTTGAATTTTTAATTTATTTTAAAAATACAGCAAAATTTTTGAATATATATAAATACACTCATTTATATGAAAATATGAGTTTTTAAGCTTAAAAATATTGACAATATGTGGAAATGACAATCCACTATTTTTTTTTAAAGAAAAACAAGCTAATTTTACTTCTAAGAAACTTGCAACTGGTCGTGTTTCATTATACTATTATTCACTTGTATTCACTGGTAAAAGTTCCTCTTTTCTCCAATATAAGAAAAAGACATGTCATTATTAAATATAAGAAAAGACATTGCTGATGCACACACTTAAAACTTTCAAATTATGTAAATTTATCAAATAACCAATATCACGAATTGGTTACAAAGCTTAAAATTTATGCTGAATGCTATTTATTAGGATAGTTTTAAAGTATTTTTTTCTGTGATGAATAAAAACAGTGTATTCTGTACGACGTTCTTAAACACGAATGCTTATCCTCAAATATCCATTTTTTCCTGAAAAAAGCTTTTTTTCCGATGCAATTAATTAAACAATTTTCGAAGAAGTCGTTGCCAAAATATACAAAAGTTTAAATAGTTATCTTTTCATAAATCTTAAAATCTTTTAATGTATCATTTAAAAAAGAAGTTTCGAATTACTTGAATCCATTAAACAGAGTTTCTCTTTATTTTGTTTGCAAAAGGAACAGATCACACGTTCACATTTTCTTCAATTGAGAAGAAACTGTGTTAGCTACTTCAGAAAAAACTAGCATTGCACATAATTGTAATGCAAAATTTACTATCAGTATAAACATACTTTTTATTTTACAAAACAACAGAGTTGAGTGTAATTTTGAAACTAATAACATTTTTCGAAATTCATCAGGAATATTAAAATAAACTTCTTTAAAACAATAAGCACATAATATATATATATATATATATATATATATATATATATATATATATATATATATATATATATATATATATATATATATATATATATATATATATATATATATATATATATATATATATATATATATATATATATATATATATATATATATATATATATATATATATAATTTTCACAGATAAAATGTTACGAAACCAATTTATTTTATTAAAAATAATTCATTTTTTAAAAATATTAAATATTATAAAATTTAAAATATTTTTCTATTTACAAGTTACACTAAGCAACCTTTACTTCAAAATTTGGCTTATTCAATAATAATGTTGAAGTTTAAAAATTGCTCTCAAAATTATATTTTTAAATAATATTTACATTTGTACTTTAACTCTCTCTTATACAAAAGCACTAAATTCCTTAAATTATTGATAAAAAATCTAAAAGTATTGAAACTATTAGTCTCTTATACATTAAAACGTATAATGTATTTGTCACAAACATATTTTAGAAAATCAAATTTCCTTTTATTCAATTTTCTTATAAGATTATTTCTCCATGTACATGAGTTGAATTCTAGAACTTCTTATTTTTATTTAATTAGGCTCAAAAAATGCAAACTTTGTCACTCACTTACAAAAATGTTTCACATTATATAAGATATTTCTACCCTGAAGAGATTGTTTTCTTCGTATATTATAGACAAATTGGTAAGTGAATTATAAAAAAAAATTTTTTTTTCAAAACAAATGAATTTCAATAATGGTTTAAAGCTAGCATTTCTATAATTCTTTTAGATATAGTTATTATTCTATAACATTTTATTTGATAATATATACTTCTAGTCACTCTCTAAAAATTTTTTTTCCATCTAAATTTTGATGATATTTTTTCAAGGAGGGGACTGAAATAATAAGGTCAGCATTTTTTAATACTAAAATAATTTGTCTAGTTTTACGATGAAATGAGAATTTACTTTTCTACACTTAGAAAATTGTTTCTTACAATGAATAAGTTGAACTGTTGTTTCTTGTAGTTTGAACAAATTTTATAAGTTAGCAATTTAGCCTAGTGAAAAAAATATCCTCAGAATTTATTGCCAGTCTTACTCATCTCTGTGATTTTTTAAACTTATTTTAGAACTACACGTTTTCCCCCGAGAAAAATTAGTATTCTAACAAATTTTTTATCAAAATATTAATCAAACCATAAAACAAAATATTTGTGTTTTAAAATTTCGATATTTATAATGCTTACAATTTAAGATTTAAATGTATTGTATTGAATCTTTGAGTTTAACAGTAACAAGTTGAAGATATGTCTTTATAAATATGTTATTTTTTACGATTAAATAATTGATATTATATATTGATGTGTATTAAGCACTTACTAGATACGCTTGAATTTCTTTCAATTACCTATATATATGTAAAAGTTTATACTTTTTTCATTTTCTTGAGGAAATTACAAATTATTATATCAATTTTTGAGTTTAAACTTGTACGTAGAAACTACATAAATTAGTTTATATCTGTCAGTTTTAAATTTAAACCATAGAATGCTTCTTTTTTAAACCAAATAAGAGTTAATAAAACCAATTAAGAAAATTAAGACCAAGATATTTATCATCTTTATTTAATTTTGCATTTGAACAAATAATCTTGTGTGACGAATTCTTGTATTAATAAAAGAATAATTAAAAATGAAGGAAAAGATTGTGCATGCCAAATATTCAAACATTTAAACTTTAAATGTAATTTGAAACAAATTTCGTTTATAGACGTATGCACACCCACACCCACCCAGACACACACACACGTATATATATACATATATATATGAAGCATAAATTAGAGCCATAAAATTATTTTTATAATGAACTTATTTTCTTACATATCCTTATAAAAGTGAATTTATCTCCTAAAACTTCTAAAAGATTAATGCTAAAATAGATTATTCCTAAAATTCAGATGTGTCAACACTATCATGTAAGTAAATTCTGTTATGTAAATTTAAATTATATAAAATCAAAATTAAGTACTTTTGAATTATTGTAAATTTGAAAATAAGAAATACAAATTACGGAAAATGACTTTCACTTAGAGTTATTTTCTTGATGTCCTCAGATAATACTGGCAATCATAAATGCAAAACCCGGAAGGAAGCATGTAAATAACATAAAATTTATAATATGCATTAGCGGCGGTGAAACATGCAAATGATAAGAATTTCTGAGAAGACATGAAAGAGCTATTTAAGGGTTGAAGATTTTGACAATTGTGTTTTTCTTGTGGTTTTTTTTAAAAACAATCAGATATGCCACGTAGAAAACGATCATTTTGTGATCAAGTATCCGAGTTCACAAGGTGGTCTATCGATATTGTGGACTTTCTTTTAGGGAAATAGATTTTCGTGTTGGATGAAACCAAACAACTGTAATGTGGATATATGGTCGTTGGACGCAGGAGTGTAGTGTACAAATCACTGCAAAGTGCATACAGTGTGTAACACATCATCCAGTTTCTGCACGTACCATTCCACGCCGTTTACATCAAAGTAATTTGTCCGCAAGAGTCCATTTCTTCATCTACCTTTGATGCAGAACGACAGATGTCTCAGCCACCAATGGTGCGATGAAAGAAGGATGTGTACGGTGGAATGGAAGTAAATTGTCTTATTGGATGTCACTCTTGCATGTCTTCCATTGGTTCCATCAAATCTGGTAAAACCCTTCAGGGTTTGGTACAGGGAACTTTGCTGGTGTTTACTTTACCTTAGTCTTGCATTCCTCAAATATGCATTGCAGGTACTTTAAACAGCCAGTGATACATCTCTGAGTTGTTAGAGCCAGTTGTCCTTCCTTACATTCAGGTCTTGCTCGCAACCATATTAGAAAAGGATAATGTGCGACCAATCGTGGCATGCAATGTCCAAGGTTTCTTTCTCAATTGCCAGATTGAACTGATTCCATGGAAGGTATGCTCTTCAGAACTTTCGCCCATGGTAAACATGTGTCTATGGCTACTCAACGACTGACCTAGATTACAGCCCCAACTGCCACACCAGACAAACTTTATCAACGTGTGGAAACTCCTTGATCTGCTGTACTCCAAGAACACATCTAAATCTTTGAATGAATATCGAGGCTTGTGAAAGCGATGATTTCCAACAATGGTTGCTACTCTATCTGGTGATATTGACATGAACCATACTTCACAGAAATCTATAAATTTAATTATTTGACACTGGGTCCACTTGTTATCTACAAAATATACTTTGTTGTAATGTCTCTTGTCTTTCTTGGTGTTGCAATTTCGGTGGTCAGCAGTGTGGTGGAATCAATTATGAAAATTCTTACATAGTTGTTCAGATAAGTTTCACTTTTTTAAGGACACACGCTATCAAAATATTAAAACAGTGAAACCGGTAACGACTTACACTTTTGCAGAAATGAGGTACTAATACATTAATTTTTTTTTGGGTTTTAATGGATTGGTAAAAATATACTTTTGGAAAATGTATTTTGCTCCAAAATATGTTAAGTAGGTTTTTTTTTTCATTTTTTTTCAACTGACAGCAAATACAAACAACAATTTAAATTCATTTCTAATAGAATTTTTTGATTTGCGTTCTGCATAAAGAAAATCCTTTATTACAAATATGATTTGTTATGAAAATTTTATTATTTGCAAAAATAAAAGCATTATATTTTTCTATGGATGAGTTTGGAAAACTTGTATACTAATCCATAAATTGAATTGCAATGACTGTGTTTTTTTCTTTTCCTAATATTACGGTGATTAATGTATTAGAATTCGGATGAAAAATTTCTCGATTTTAATATTTAATAACGTGTTATATATGTAAAAATTATATTTTGAAATGTGATTTATTTCTTAACTAGTTTATTTATGAGATTACAGATTGTGGTTTAAAACAGATTTTTGGATAAACCCAAGTAAACACTAACCCCAGCAAATATATTAATGTCTGTTACAATAAGGGCTGAATATGACTTCCCTAATGAGAGTAGTATCGGAGCAACATTGGCAAGTGGTACCATTACCTGCCAAAACATGCCCGCTCGGTGCAAATAAGGGACAAAAATGTGGCATGACATTGTCTATCGGAAAAGCCGGCATGATCGCTTTCATTTCAATTTTCTAATGTACTTCCATTTGTACATCGAATGTTTTAAAAAAGTGGCCCTGCATCGGAAACGCTAAATGATCGACACAACTCCACTAAATAGAAATTAATCTTTTTAATTCACGATTGTTTTCTTCTTATTAATATTTGTTTTGTAAAATCTTTGCACAAATGACAGTATTTATTACGTTGTTTACTCATTTAAGATTTCATCTAAAACTAATATTTCAAGGATTAAAAATGTCTAAAATCATTTATACAAACTGCATTACTAAATTTTAACAATTTCAAATTGAAAATTTGCCTTAGTTTTTCAATAAAGTTCTTCAAATATTTCGATAATATTCCTGTTTAATTGAAATCAAAGTCTTTATACTCAAAATTTTTCTATCTTTATAAATGCTTATACGATTGGGAAGGTTTTGTTTATTTTAATTGCAGATATCAAAATGTAATTTTAATAGAATAAAATTATGTGTTTCAAATTTTTTAATTAATATTTTTCATACTCGATAATTGCGTTTCCTTAATGTATTTGTTAGATAGATCTTAAATTTATTGTATTTACTTGGGAAAGTTGTCATTTAGATAAGTTATTGAAACAATAGTTAAATATTACTTAAAATATTTTTTCATGAAATAATAATATAACAATAGCAGAAATGAAACAATTTTATTAATAAATAATGTAAATATCAATAAATGCAATGATCTGAGAAATATTTTTTTTCTTAATCAGTACTATTAACAATTTTAATAACTTTTTCAATTCAAATTATTTATTTTACTTTACTACAATAAAATGCACATCATACGTAAATGATGTAAGTACATGAAATAAAATGCTCTGATTTTGATGATAAAATTACATAGTTTATATTTATGTATGCATTTATACAAAAGAATTCCACTAAAATTTAAGTAAAAAAAATTAAAACAGTATATAAACTACATAAATGTCTTTCTCAAATTATTTATTTTTATGTACCCGATATTTTCACTTATTTAAAATGCACAATTTTTCCATCGTATAAGTGACAAATGACAATTAGTGATTGCAAAATTTATAGGTGTTTTTGTTTGGTCAGTAAACACAAATTTGAAACAATAATGAGAGATATTTGCATTCATCTGAAATGAAAAGAAAAAGTATTTTAAAAAAGCACTCAAGAAATAAAAAAAAATCATTCTTGTTAATACAACACATAATACAAAAATTATTGACTTAAGATACTTAGAAAAAATTGATATCTGAGCTAATTTTTATGCATAAAACATCATGAAATTTGTAACTTTATAAGTAATTAAAATGTAGCAGTCACAAAGAATATATTTTATCTTTAACTCAATAGTTTAATCATGATTTAAAAAGTGAAAAATGCAATGAATATTAAAAAATAATTTTATTTTATATAAAACTAAAAACCCTACTTTTAGTTCAATAGAGGAAAGTATTTTAATATTGGATAAAAGATAAACACACACACACACGATATAGAAATGAAAGTTAAGCAGCTTTATTATTAAAATATTTTATTGTATGAAAACAATTTTTTAGCAAAATTGATCAGTAATATTTGCTTGGTTTTTCATAATTATTAATTTAATTGAAAAATTACTTATTTACTTTGTATAATTATGTTTCAGCTATTTATACAGTGAAGATTTGATACAAAAATATCGGGAATACAACTTTTATTCAATAAAATGAGAAAGAATATTTGAATTACTTTAACTAACAAAAATTTTCAATTTATTTTAAATGTAACAGTAAACGTACACTAAATGTGGCACCCCGATCATTAGCTCCTTTTTGGTCAGGAATTGGACATACAATAAAAATTCAGTTTATTTTATAAACATTCATAACAAAAAAAACACAATATATGATAACTTATCAACAACAAACATTATGTGATCCAAATGATTTTGTACTGCTATTACTGGCTTGGTAGTAATTCTTGCTGTACAACTGTCAATATCAAAACTGTTTTAACAGAAATTTTAGTAATTATCCGATCATCAACATTTTTTAAAATATCATTTCTTAAATTGTATTTGATAAGACAAATTTTATCTCATTAACAATAAGAATTAATTGCAGTTTTTAAATAAAATTAGTGTTTTAATCCCATTTCTTTTTGCTATGAAATATTTATAAGTTATTTATTATTTAAAAATACAATGATATATCTATAAATTAGTTATTTTTAGCAGATAATTTCCCATTTTTAAGCAAGGATGTGTGTAAGTAAATATAAATTTGAAAAATATTCCTCCTGAATTCTAAAGTAATTTGAAATCACGAGTCAAACACATGCATATAATATTTAATGTTGTTCTTATTGTTGCTGGGTTGTCGTGTGCCAGCTTGGGTAGCATTATGGGTTGCGCTGCTTCGCTTTTTCAACTGAACTATATTTGGTGTGGAGTCCAACTTTCTCAGTACACTCATGCCATAGGTACCCGTTTTTAGGGTAAGCAACCAATCACATTCCATTCATTCAAAGAAAAGGCAACGACCGGATAGATAGAGAGCGAAAGTAGATCCGTGTCCAAACCAGGATTCGAACCCAGGACTTCTCTATATAATATTTAATGCTGAATCATATAAACCCAAATTACGAAATATATATTTTTATAAGGAAAATCGTTCAGATGTTCAGAAAAAAAATATTGCATAGATGATATTAAATTGATAATGTATACATTAATAAATTTTGAATTCATGCATTCTAATTCTTGGCTCCCAAACATAGTAATAAATTATGAAATAAAATTTAATATTAAAATTTATGAAAAATTCAAACTATAAATTTTAATTATAATTAAAAATATATTAGTATAACTTTTCAGATTTCTATTTTTTTAATTATCTTATCTATAGAATACACCATGGTATATATCACTAGCATTTAAAGCAATTACCATTAAGACATCTGTTTGTTCTTGTTCCGCAGGATTATAAAGTGCATTAGAGTAAGGATTTTTTTAAAAACTACATGTTGAATCTTAATGAGCTTTAAGATTTAAGAAAAGTAGGTCTTATTTTTCTTATAAAATTAAGTCAAAGATGAAACATTGAAATATTGGGATTATCAATTATGTATGAACTTAACAATCCAGTTCTAATAGAATCAGAATGAAAGAAATTTTTATTCATAGCATGCTTATGAAACACTTTTATTTTAAAATTAATAAATCAAACAGATTATTTCAGAACAAAATATATTGCAGAAAAAAAATATTCAATCTTTTTTAAGTTTAAAAATATAAATTTGAACACAGTAAATAGTAAGAAAAGAAACCTAGAGTGTTCTGAATCATAACGAATAAAATATTTCAGGAAAAACAAATCATTTATGGACTCCATTTCACTCATGGTCTTTGTTCTACAGCTTTTTCAAATGAATTTTTGTGCGCAAACAAATAATGTGGAAATCTCTTTCCCAGAGAAATATTTGAAACCTGTTTACTTGCGTCCCCGTCATTTAATGGAATGTGTTGTTTACATAAAATGTTAGTTTTAATCCCATAATAGTTTTTTTTCTTAAAAGAAATTTAATTTATTTTTACTGTTTAAGTTGTGTACAAAATTTCCTTTAAATCTGATAATTCACTCACGGCGCATCAATTCTTATAAATCTCAACAATGTATCTGTTATTTATGTACATAGAAAATTCTTGCTATAGACACTGGATTCGGGCTTATTGTAAGAAAAACGTAAGTTAATTCTCCGTTTTAAATAAATTAAGAGTACAATCTGAGTAAATTTACTAATACTATAATCTGTTATATTTTATAAAGTATAAGAGAGAGGTGCGTTATGTGTATAATAAACTCATCCCAAAAAAATCTTTACAATCTATAATGAAACATTTGTGTTGCTGCTTTAAGCAGTATTTCAAGTAATTGGCATTTTAATGATTGCCATTAAAGCCCTTCACATTACAAAAACTTTTAAGTTAAATTGTTGAATTAATTCAATACAAAAAGGGTAATAAGATGAATTTGAAAAATTTACAAACCAGATATTACTGAGCTTCTCTTGTATAATTATCATAGTTAATACAAACTAATATTGATATATTTTGTATCAGAATGGATTAAATAATTTTGAGTTGAAACATAACTATCAGTTTTAAAATCCTTAAATCTTCAAATACTAAGGGTTCGTTGGAAGCTATTACTTATCATACATCATAATAACATGAAACTATCAAAATTATAAGGTGGAGCTTGTTTAATAATTGCAGAAGTGAACATTTAGTTTCCAACTTGTGTTATTAAACATGATATATATAATATACGTCCGTTTCTCTGTTGAGATTAATATTACTGTTGATTTCTATATGGTATGTGCACAAACAGGACAAATTATAAATATCACAGTTAAAAATATAAATTTATATAAAAATATAATTTTAAACATATAATAAAATTTCAGTATTTGTGGTTTTAATTATTCTAGTTAATATGTACTTATATTGAATTTTTGATGAGATAGGCGTCATTTGATAGATCATTTACTTCCTGATAATAAACTAAAAAAATTAGAAAAAATGTACATTATATGCAAACAAAAATGATTTCCTAAATTCTTGAAATTTTTCTTGACATTTTCCAGTTTCACGTTTTAATAGAAGTTCTTTGTTTACATCCTTGTACTACATTCTTTTTTAAAATTCCATTGATATTTTCCATCGTTTTACCTTTTGTTTTAAAAATAACTTTTCTTTGTTTTTAAGTAAGTAGAGTGGGGTAAAAATAAAGCATGTCTTTTTAGAAGAAAAGGCTTCAGATACATTGGCCAAGGTACATAAAACATCAAGTTTACAGAAAAGCCTTATAAAAACTACACTGGTTTTTAAGAATACTTCAATTTGTTTTCCATAGTAAATATGAACAAAACAAAAGTTTTTGAAACATTTGCTTATCGGAAACTCTCCTATTTTCAAAAAAGCCACTTTTTAAAGAAAGTTATGACATAAATTTTATATTAATCATAACAATAAACATTAAAGTTTTTAAGGATAGATAGCAAATTATTTCTAAAAATAAAAGAAACAGAATTTTGAAAAGAATTTCTTTGTAATGAATTATCTTTTTCTAAATTCATTTTCATAAAGTTTTAAAATTTATCACAGTTGAACAAAGTTAACATTTAAAATTAAAGTGACTCTAAGCATATTTGCAATAAACATAGCAAACATATGTTTTTATCTATTAATTTAGGAAGAAATATAATCAATGATATTATGTAAAAGAAAAATTTTACAGTTAATTATATATTTCACTTACCCAAAACCTTTCAAAATAAGTGCCTCCAGTAAAAGTTTTGCATTACAACGAAGGGATTTAGTGTGAAGTTATTTAATTATCTCTATAGTATATATATATATATATATATATATATATATATATATATATATATATATATATATATATATATATATATATATATATATATATATATATATATATATATATATATATATATATATATTATATAGATATATATATATATATATATGTATATATATATATATATATATATATATATTATATATATATATATATATATATATATATATATATATATATATATATATATTTGTGTGTAAAATTCTCCATCAAAACAAAAAGGAAAAATAATTGAACTTAATTGAAATACTAATCACGATTTATTAAATCAAATTTAATGACAGTATATTTGCATTGAACTATATTTTATTTGTTGAAAAATGTAGAAATATAAGAATTGTTTTGTCCATTTTTATCACTTGTTAAGATATATTTCCTGCGATAATTTAAAGCGCATTAAAATAAAATTAATATTATTATAAAATTCCCCTTATAACAAATATGAATTTTGCAAAAAAACATTTTTTTCTAATTTCACATTTGTTATTACTGAATTTTTTGCAATAATTCTCAAGTTACTTATAATCTCAAAGATACATTGCCTGCCTTAGAAGGGAGGATAGACGTATTTGAACATTTCTACGATACTTTTTGTTGAACCATTTGTTAGAACTAACAGTATATTTTTCAAAAAAATTAATAATAATTACATTTTCAAATTGTATTTATTATGAATAAATGCTTCAGTATTATGATTTAATGGGAATAATTTTTTTAAATTTCAATAATCATTTCAACGAAAAAAAATTATGTAAAATGTATTATCTATATATATTAGATTCTTGAAATAGGGCATTGAGAACCAAACTTAAATTTATAATTATAAGAAGTCTTATCAATAATGAAACATGTTGAATATGTAGAGTAAAGATACAGATATAAAAATTTGTGTTTTTTCTCAAGTTTTCGTCAAATTTATTCTGAAAAATTAAAGCAACTGAATATTTTCTACATCATTAATTTTTTTCATAATAATTTGAAAACTTATCAAACTGGGAAATCATTTTATTTTCAAATAAAAATATAACAAAAATAGTAATGACATTGATTAAAATTTGAAGTGACAATTCTATTATAGTAAATTTTACTGTCAAAAAATGTTTTATTGAATTTTACAGCAGCCAACAAATTATGCTACTATTCAAATTATATTTTTCGTGTATTTTAGCTGAATTCAACCACATAACAGTTTATATCTTTAAAACAAAAAAATAGTATAAAAGATTAAAATATTCATAAACCATTTATTAACTGTGCATTGAATATTTGTTAATGTTTTCAATGATGAGAAGTATTATAAAGTTATACACTTCCTCTAAAAGTTTCCAGGATACAATATAAATGTAAGAACTTGCTTCAAGGTATATTATTTCTGAAAGGTTGATAAAGTCAGGAAAACGAGAAGACACGTAAAAAAAAGGTAAATGTTCATAAAAAATGGATGAAAGCGAAATACGAATTTTCCATCTATATGCTTTCACTTATTTATGACCGGAAGTAAGATCAAACTTATCCAAATATAATTTGTTGCTGTTGAATCGATGCTATTGAAGAGTGAGACGATGATGAAAAAGGTATATTTTATCTTTAGATGCCAGATGGAATAGAAAAATCTCAAAAAATATTCAAAAAATAATTTTTGAAATTCCACCTTATAAATGGAAATTTTTCCTAACCTTTTATATTTTACTCACAGTTTTCAAATATATATAATATTCATATATTTGGATTCATGAGCAGCTCAAGATATTTAAGGCTTCTTTGATCCAATTTTCGAAATATGAAAGTTACACAACTAAATTTTGATATTACATTATATTTATCAGAAAAATACAGTGTTTTTAATTGAAAAGTTTATTATTAATTTAATTTGCTGTTTATTAAAAAAAGGTGCCTTGATAGCAATTGGTCTATTCTGAAAACTTAAAGAGACTTTACACTGAAATTCAACAATATGCAGGAAGAATATTAAATCCTGCATTTTTTATTGTTTTTTGATAAATATAAAACTGATTGAATTAAATTTAGAATCAATAAAAAAATTATATTGCTGTGAGTTTTTCCTCGTGATCCTAATTCATCCATGAACATGTCCATGTTCATGCATTAATACCTCATCTCTATCAATTAAATTCATCTTTTTCTTGTTTTTTTTAAAGTAAGATAAACAGTACGGAATTTCCAATGCAATATACAGCATGACTGTTATACGACAATTATTTGGCCTGTTTAATGGTATATATATTGTGCTTACCTTTAATTAATTTAAATACTGTAGTACTGTACTATTTATTTGCATAAAATTAGAAATTAGAAGTGATTTTTTCAACATGATAAAAGTGTAAAATAAATTAAATCAAAATAAAATTGAATTTAATATATTTAATTAATGTGAAATAATTTTAAAACATTTAAATTAACATAAAAAACTGGTATAATTAGGTCATATATGTCTATGATTATGGAGTATAAAAATCTATTTGTTATGAATAAAATTGTGTTAGAAACATATAAACTAAAAAAAGGCATTTGCGATCATAAATACTTTTATAAGCAATAGGTACAATTATTTTTCAGGTCTCCAAAGAAGTATTTGATATTATTTAAAAGGTAAATACACGTATTTGAAATTAGAAACATTAAATAAATTATTTTTATTTTTTTTTAATTCATATAAAAAATCCATGCAACTTAAACAAAAATAATTTCAAATATAAACTATTCATTTTAGTTATAAATACTATTTTAAATTCAATTATATTAATCATTACACATGACATGAATACATTTCTCAAATGACATAAATCTACAAAAATTAATCTAAAATGCTTCTCACTAAATGTGAGCCATTACAAAATATTGGGGATTCTATATATAATGCTGGACACTCAAAAAAGCACTCTGGAAAAACTATGTAAACAATTTGTAATTTACATCATGAACTTGCTGCGATCAAATATGTGATTCATTAGCATTATATCGCATATTCACATTGCAGATGACTGCAGTACATACTGGTAGCACTAAATAAAACTAACATAAACTGAAAAAAAATCACCAATTTAAAGTACGGCTGTTTTTTTTTTTTTTTTTTTTTTTTTTTTTTTTGCATAAACTGCTTAACTATGCATTCTCGAAGACATCAAGCGTCTTTCAATCAATTATTTGATTTGGGTTATCAAAGAATATTAGCCTATATAGATTTTGGATTATCTTCCATAGAAACTAGTGATCGTGTTAGACAAAGCCAAGCAACTACGATGTGGATCTGTTGTCGCTGAATGCAGGAAGGATCCTCTGACGAACGACACCAATAGTAACAATCTCATGGCACCACAGAACATGATGACAGGCACTGTGCCTAGAGGAGTGATGAACTTCTGAACCACATCATGATTCACAGCGTTGCAGATTTAATCTGTCACACATCAGTTAAAATTCACTCGTACCATTCGACATTGTATGTGTATTTGTGAAATATTTTCATGTGATAACATGTGAAGCAATACGCGAGCTTTGATCAGTTTGCCCTTAACTGGAAATTACAGTCGTGTATACCGATAATGGTGCATTGAACAACGAACATGGACAAGCAATGAAACAGTATTGAATTTTCAACGAGTCCCTTTTCTGCCTGTAAATCTAGGCTAGTTAGATTCAATTCTGAAGGCACCGTATGAAGAGGCTATTGCCTTATGTATTGCTAACTGGTCCTGTACCTGGCATTGACTTGGATTGGTATTGAATTTGAATCTCGCATCCCTCGTGTAATTATTGAATAATCAGCCCCGGAACATTGAAATGTTAGAGCTAGATCTCTGAGATGTTGTATCCCGTATCCTCTCAGACATTCATCACCTACCATCAGCCTTATTCCGACAGTATGAAGTGCGACAAACGTTACAAGTACTGTAAAAGTAATCTTTATCTATCACATGGAATTGCTTCTACTAGGGTTCCTTGTTTTCCCAAACTATCACCAATCTAAAACATGAGGTTTGTGCTTGCACAACAACTGTCTCGATATTCTGCTACATCATATCTACTTTAGGAACTTTAGGAAGCCGCTTGGATTGCATTTCACAAAACTACATTTATAGCCTCATTGATTCTATAACAATGCGACTGAAGATAACAATGAAGACTACATCAACTGCTTATTTTGTCTATATCCACGCTTCTGAAGAGGCTTTAATTTCAATTATTTTACATCCTTATAACATGTTACACTTATGTATATCACGTTATATGGATATAAAATGATTGATTTTAATAAAATATTTACATTTGTATATACAGAAAAAGCATTTAAAAAATAAAAAATACATTATTTTTATTGAAAAATTAATCTGGCTTATATTATTTGTTGGAAAGCTAACTATGAGCATAAAATTCATTAAAAAAAACAATGTAATGTCTTGTAAAACCTAATTAATAATATAGAAATTGAATGAGTTAAATTGTTCATAAATTTTGGGCGAATCATTAATGTTTATGTCCATATTTAAATAAAGCTAATATGTTATTATTTGTCAAATTAAGCTTTTAAATATCAAGATTAGTTGATATTTTTATTAAGAGTCACCATAAGATTAAGCTGAAAGTTATCCCTGAGAATCTTAAACATTTTAAATATTATGCGGTATTTGACGCTTGCTTTTCAAAATTCTTATAAAGTTAGAATTTTAGTTAATAAGTACGATTTAAATAATTTTATGCGCAAATATTTTTCTTGATCATACTATTAATGTATCTTAAGATGATAAAATTAACTTAATTGTTAACATAATATTTGCAGATAAAAGATATTTGCTGTTATTATTAATTCGCCTAAAAACTTATCATTACCGATTTCACGTTATAAAAAAATGGAGACATTTACGAGTTTTTCAAATCAGAAACATTACGCATTAAATATGATTGAATTTTCAATATTTCTTAAAACTTAATAAACGAATTTGAACTAAAATAATCTATAATATTTATGTTTTCCGTACTAAATATCAACAATTCTTACTCTAAAAAAAAACATAATTTTTAGAGCTGATTTAGAGTTACTAGCATATAATCTATTTTAAATTGACTCTAGAAATTATGGAAATAGATAAAAAAAACTGATATTATTGTATAGCTAATGCTTATTCTTTTATTATGAGTAACAATTATTTCATTTAGCGAATATATTATTACAATGATGGTCATTAAAAAACATATAGTTATCAGAAAATTCTTAAGTAACTGAATACGTTTTATTGCCTTTATGTAAAATAGACGATACGAAACTTTTCAAATTTATTTCATATATATTAGTTTCTTGTAAAGTAAAAATCTATGCGCATCTGAGAAATAAAGACTTTTTGATTACCAAAACAAATTATTTTATGATTAAATTTCTCCTTTGAAAGAACCTTTTTATAAGAGTAAGGACTTTTAGGCTAATTTTGCGGGCGAACTCATCTATGTTAAATTAAATTTATAAATTAAGAAAAATTGGGAATTTCAGAAAATTAAATTTGGTACCAAAGTTAAGAATTATCTTTAATAAAGACAAATTTAATTTATGGACGTTTATTATGGGAATTTGCTTAACTTTATAACCAGTACAAATGTAAATTTGATCAATAGTTAATTATTATTTACTTTAAGATTTACAAACTAAATTGAAAATTTAATTATGTATGTTTACTTTGTTAATTATGCATTTAGAAAATCAAATTATTTGTACCGAAAATATATATAAAAATTTAGCTTTTTGTTTAAATTAAAACATTTTCTTGGTAAATAATCTATTTTACTGAGGCAATTGCTTAATTTATTTGCTAAGTTACTTCATATCATTGTTATCAAAATAATAAATACATTAAGCAATTAACTTCAAAATTTTAATATAAGTGCAAGAATTTCATTCTTAATTTTAATCTATTGCTTTCTTCCTACTTTAATAATAACAATTTTAAATCAATATACTTCATTGTATACAAATATTTTTTTAATTAATGTAAATCATTTAAGACTAATATGTCTTGTTCTTCATTAATTTTTTTTTAATATTATTAGAATTACTCATGACATGCAATATCATTACAATTACGCAATTTAAGCCACAATTGCACATGAAATTAATTTCAGCAATGATGGCGAAATCAAATAGATAATATTCTAGAATATGCAATTAATTTTAAATAAATTATAACCATGAGTTATTGGTGACAAAAATGTAAGTTATGTCTTAAATATAAATATAATGGTTTAGGCTTTGACTTTTAAATCAGAGTTTAGATATTCTTCGAAATTGAATTTATATACTGCAAGTTTACTAATTTCCCAAAATTTTGCAAAAAAAATAAATTTATCGTTTGCAAGTTATTCAGAAACTGATTTTACTGTTGTTATATATATATATGTATATATATATATATATATATATATATATTATATATATATATATATATATATATACGTTACGCAGAAATTAATTTATATATATATATAAATTAATTTCTGCGTAACGAGAACAAGCATTAAAGCTGATATGTGTGTAGTCAATAAATTGTAAATAATTTCACTAAAAATAAAGGATAATTCTTTAATCATATATAATTTATTTGATAAAATGCATACTTTCATTGAAATGTTAATGAAAAATATCGTATACAAAAATAGGGATCGTATAATTGTAAGAGCAAATACAATTCTTCTACATATGCTTATTTATCATGCATACACATACGCTTATTATATTATTATATTTTTAATTCCTATTCTATTTTCCAATTTCTAAAGTCTCATAGCTGCATATCAAATCATATTAATATTATTTAATCAAATCAATATAACTTTAATCTGGGAGTGTTTGTATTTACATTAATTTTAAAATGAAGAATAATATACAAATAATTATTTAGTAGTGAATTACTCGTTTTAACACTGACATTTTGAAATGATAAACATTCTAAATTATATTTCGCATTGTTTACTGAAATTATAAGCCAGGAATGCTCATTGTTTATAATATGAATTATTCATTCAAGCTATATAGATTGTCAACATTATCTAAAATTATTATAAATATTAAATTGCTATTTTACAGATGAAACATTAGATATTTTTTTCAGTACTGATTATTGAAAGTTTATTCTCCTTTTATATATTAGCAATTTTATCCATTTTCTTAACATATCGAAAAGATAGTGCAGTATATTATATAGGATCAAATAATTACAAAGTTTAATTTTAATAGACGAGAATTATTAAGGCCAGGAACTACAGTTTTTGCCATTAAACACTCTTTAAATATAAATTTGGTAAATTTCTAAAACATGAATTTGATAAAAAGGAGTTTCGAATAAGAAATTTATGATATGTTTTAGTGTACTTTGTGTCTGTTTGAAGAGAGTAATTTTTGGTAATTATATGAATGCATATTTTAATTGAATGAGGAAACTGATGAAGAACGATAACATTTTATAAAACTTTTTAGGTATACAGATGAGAAATTTCGAAATAAAGTATAAAACCTGTGATACATGCATTTGACATTTAACGATATATTTTGGTATATTTTCTTATAATTTATTATTCGAAATCTTCTAAAAATTCAGCTTCTTGTAATTTAAGAAATTAAATCGTGTATTAAGAACAATTAGTGTTCAAGTGATAATGACACAAATTTTTATATTAATAAGCATTTTTTAATTAATTATAACGATAACTAGTTATAACGATAACTTGATTTTTCTTTTAAATCATGTTCTTATTCGTAACTTTATCTACTTCTACACAATTAAGAAATTAAGAAGCTTTTTGTAATTTGATATCTTTTTAACTTCTAATGTCTTTCAAGTATTTCAAATTAATTCAGACGAAAAAAAGGATAAGTAAGCGTTTATTTAATTTTGATATTATCAGTATTTAAATAATTTTATGGACAATATATAATTTAAGTGCCATAACATACATTTTTATTAAACGTAAATATAGAAAAAAGGAATTTTTCCTAAATAAGTTTAGGTAACTTCCATAATAGCTTATTTGTCATTTAAGGTAAACAAGAAAGTCCTTACAAGCTTTACAACATTATTATTTTATAATTATTTTAATTTAAATTGTTTTAGAAAATTTTAAATGTGTTATACGCGTAATCTTACTATTTTTTTACAAACTTGCCATTACCTTCTGCTAAAAATAAATAATGTATATATTTTATTGTATATTTATGACTAGAGTTCCTAAGATTAATTTCAATTTCTTAAAATTACTCTCAGGAAGAAATTCAGATCAGCTTTTATTTATTTCATTTTATATACATTTATTTATTGTTGCTAAAATGGCATTACATATCTCAAGTGAAAGATTTAAAAACGTACTTACATGATGTACCTTAAAATGTTATTCTAAAATTGCATAGATGTTACAATTTCTGCCAAAATAGTTAATTAAGGAATTATTTCCAACTGAAAAATACTAAATTAGAAATCATTTACATCAAAATTAATTTTTATTGTTGTGTTAATGCTTATTTAAGTGTTTTATATACATCATTATTACATAACTATATTTAGTCATGAAGTAAATTGAATTTTGTTCAATTGGTTCTTTAGTAAAATATACTTGAACAAAACTACTAAGAAAAATTCTTGAATGAATGACAGCAAAACTTGTAAGGTAAGTACGTACTTATCATTAAGATGTGAAATTAAAATGTTAATTTGTTACAATTTTTAGATTCTTTCTTTCTAAGTTATTAATTATTGTAATACTGAAGAATGGATAAATATTTTGTCTTTCTGATATGTTTCATTCGCTATGTTTTAGAACATTCTAGTTCTCTTTGACTACTATTTATTGTGTTTAAATTTTATACACTTAAGCATAAAAAAAACATACAATTATTTTGTAATTTCATTTTTTCTCTAATTCACTATTTGTCTGATTTATAAAGTTTAAAATGAGAATGTAGTTTTAACATGTTATAAATATTTTTTTTTCAATCATATTCTATCCCAAATATATTGTAGCTTATATGTTACTGATAATTTAAAAATTTGAAATGTTTCATCTTTGTTTTTTTATTATAAAAATAATGACACACTTTGCTTAAATCTTAAAACTCATTTAGAATCAACATGAACTTCGTAATAAATTCCTTACTCCAGTGCACTTCATAATTCAGAGGAACTTGTACAAGTAGATACTTAAATAGTAATTTCTTTACTTGTGTGTGTATGTGTTTTACTAATATAGGCCTTGGTGTTCTATAGATAAAACAATTAAAAAATAAAGATCGGAAGTAATAGATTAATAGATATATGTTGTAAATTGCAATTAAAATTTATAGTTTGAAATTTTCATAAATTTTATAATATCGAATTTTATTTTAATAGTCTATGACTGAATTTAGTATCCAAGAATTAGAATAAATGATTTCAAAATTTATCAATAAACATATTATAATTTTAATGATATCTATACAATATTAAATTTTTATGTACATCTGAAAAATTTTTCTTGTAAATTTTCTTTTATAATTTTTTTTGTTTCAGTATTAAATATTATAGGCATGACTCGTGATTGCAAATTGCTTTAGAATTCAGAATGAGCATTCAAATCAAATTTGTATTTAAACATACTCGTCATTGCTTAGAAATGACCTATTATTATCTATAAAAAAATAAGTAATTTATAGATATCTCATTCTGTTTTTAAATAATAACTTATAAATATTTCCTTCCAAAAAGGAATGAGATTAGGATAATAATTTTATTTACATGCTGAAATTAATTCTTGCTGTTGATGAGATGAAATCTGTGAGTCCAAATACAATTTAAGAAACATACTTTCAAAATGTCGATTTTAAGATGGGATAAGTATTAAAATTTCTGTAAAAATGGTAGTACTATATGAATTTAGAAATATCATTGCATAATAACATATCATTTACTTTACATATCATTACATAATAACATATCATTACATATCATTTACTTTTTTATTATTCATAAATTATTATATATTGTGTTTTAGCTGAAAAATGTTCATTTATTATATATAAAAGTAAATTTAATTTTCCATTATAGGTTTGTTGTCTGAGTTTACGAGAGTTTGATGATCTTGATGCCAGGTTTAATACTACACTTATTTTTACTTTTACTGTAAATTGGATAATTTTGCTAATTATAAATTGAATACATTTGAATTATCTTTCTCATTTTATTGAATA